>JAUTXX010249398.1:0-14424 GCA_032273605.1 Panulirus laevicauda | reverse complement strand
CCATCCATCCATCCAACTGTTTCTTCAACTCTGTCAAGTAATTCATGGTATGGTTTATTGAAACTTCTTCCTCCCTCTGGATATACTTATCAACAAGATTACTAAAAGGTCTACATAACATAAGACATAACAAAAATTAACTTTATTCTTTGTTTTCCCTCTCAAGGGAAACTATGATATCAGCAACTTGACTAAAGCTCAAAGCAAGGCAGGCAAGCTTATGGTGGTCCATCAATTTCTCACTGGTCCGAAAATGACTTGATAACTGCTAAACAATAGGATCAAATTCCAACAATTTCAAGTCTGGGACAGTTTCCACCAACTGCAGTCATGGCATTCACTCTTCAGCACTGTTTTTATCATTTCTTGGTTAATCAACAGGTCAGGAGAAGCATTGGTAAAAGAAATAAACAGGAAGAATGACTTCAATTACAGTAAACAGACAGGAGTTCCTCAATCTTAAAGTTCAATTTTTTTGAAGATACTACCTTCATAACAAATGTAATGGTATCCTTGCAACATTAAGTATATGTATAATGCTCAAATAAAAGAAAGTAATAACTAATCAGATATGACAAGATTTGTGAGCAAATATATCATGTCTCCCTCTGTATGATTACTTACCTTCATGTTTACTAAAGAGGAAGACACCTAAAGCATTTTCACAACATTCCTGATAAACTTAAATTCACTTAACCCCCACTAAGTCCATCCTCATTTCACTCTTGGCAAATGCATCTTTACTTCAACCTTAATGAACACATCTTCCCTACATTCTAGACACTCCTCAACTTTGACCTGAACCTTATATGTTAGTTTACAGGCCATCTTAATTACACCCTTAATTAAACATGGGCCCTTACAAATGCATCTTCACTTTACCCTTGACAAGTGCATCTTCACTTCACCCTTGACAATTACAACTTCACTACAGCCTTGACACCACTAATCTTTGACCTGACCCTGGAAAGACATGTAGGAAGAGATTGAGGAGGGATCAAGAAAGAATTGGAGAACTCAATCAACACAAAGGCCATAAACAAACCAAGCACCCTCAGAACATTTACTAATACTAGATCTGGACAAGAAAAGCATCCCTTGGTATCTTCCACAAACAATTCACTCTGTGAAAAGCAAATCAAACAAAGCTGCAAAACACACAAAACAAAGCACGCAGAGCAATCACTGGGTACCAAGCAACCATACACATTCAACCCCTGTTCAATGGAACATAAATAACTTCAATAAGATTTCACCTTAATATACTCAGCACTCTAGTTTTAGCAACAGTACTAGACCGTCTCCATTAAAACCACTCCATAACCAACCACTAACCCCTCAATATAAATCAAAAGCTTACCTGTGCTTCATACTTCAACAACATATACATACCTGCAGATTCCCCGACCCCAACCCTTCCAAACAGACACAGTCACAAAATATATATACACAATGACATTAACTACCAAGCACTAAATGACTGCTATTTCAACCCTGTCTTGAACTTCACTCAACCTTAAGTACAGCCATCTGAAAGTATATTCCCTAGCCACAAATGAGTTACACCTTCTTCATCTATGATCTGGATATCAACCATCTCCCCAGCATTACAAACACTAATTTCACATATCAAAAATCCTTTTATGCCTAAGGTGCAACTTTCACACTGAACGCTCACTCCTCAAGTGTCCTATGCTTATCCCACATGGGACATGCACATAACATCATCACACTTCTTGAACTGTGGCCCTGCCCAGTGGAAATGGCTGTCACTGGCTTCCTGAGCACTATGAAAACCTCACAAAAGATGAACCTGGGGTGAGAATGAAAAGGTATATAGCATAATACACTTCTATTTCAGTAAGAGCTAAAAAGTAAATGGCATAAAAAGATAGCAAATATTTTTGTTGTAAGCATCTCATTTAGTGCAAAAGAAATGCATTATCTGTACATCAACACGTTTTGAATTACATTTAGGATGAATGCAAAATATCTGTTACAGAGACTGAATTCTGCACATCTTACTTGGTCTCATATTCTCTCCATCGTTCAGGAATTTGGTCCAATTGTGAGGCCATAGTGCCAATACGTGTCTGTAACTCTAACCACTGTGCAGTACATCGCTGGCAGTCTTCAATTAACCCTTTATCATTCTTCTGTAAATTCAAAGTTAAGTCAATAGAGGCACAATCATTACTTCAATATCTAAACTACAGCTTTAAGAATCTTTTCAATACTGGGTAAAGTAAATACAAAAACATTTATGACTAGTCATAACTTTGGGGCATTAATGGTTTTATCATGTATTATATATACAATATAACCATTACTTTTCAAAAATCTTGCCACACATCTGCCTAAAATTAGCTATACACACACCTGACCTGTGAGAAGAGCTATATATGCAGTAAGTGTGCATGGTCTTGGAATTATTTTGAACGCTTTAAGGATGAATTTTTTTTTTAAATCTAGGTATGCATTAAAGCTCACACTCTTTATTACCCTGGCAGCCAACAGGCTAAGTCAAAATGACCAAATGAACAATCCATCTGTGTCAGTAAAAAGTACACCCAAGAATAAGTGCACTATCCCTAACAAGGCCATGTACCGGGCTTAAATGTGGTAAATCTTTATGTACAAGTGCATCTTATACAGTATATGCCAGTATCAACAGAATATCACATATTCAATAAAAAATTGGACATGAGTCAACTGGCATATAGAAAATAACAAAAAATATCGATGATGATTTTTCCAGTTTATAAAACACAGAAACATTAGTTTTCAGGAACTTAAAGGGATCATCAAAAATGTAATCAAAAAGATGCATACCAACTTCTCATAAAAACAGCAAATTTACCTATCTGTTCATGATAATTTCCATATATTATGCAGTATGACAACAAGAAGGCAAAGCACATATCATAATGTCATGATTATATAACTCACCTAAATCAATGCAAAATACGTACAGTATAGATCATTGCTGCATAGGTGACATATAACTCTGCCAGTTGATGTCTATTCACTCTGCATATCTCAACTATTCAAACACATCTTCCTTATATCATGTGGTATAATATAAGCATTTCCAATGCACATTATGATGTCATGGTATACATAATTTGCCAAATTATAATAAAAACAATTTCATAGAGAGACTACAGTTTAGTTTTTGGCCATTTGAAGTGGTTAAGGCCAATCAAGTCAATTTAGTTGGAACATAATTTCTACCATTAATTGTTACTTTCAAGTGCACTTATTTAATAATTCTGTGAATCAAAGGGACTAATCTGGAAGATTGAATTAACTACTAGGGGTTGAATGTAATGTAAACACAAACACACCTACATACCTACACAGCAAATGAGAACACTGTGATGCTTCACTGCAAAATGCTTGGTAAAATAAAACTTACCTTATGCCCATAATCACGACTTGTTACATCCATATTGTCTAAAATTTCCTCAATGCGTGAAATCAACTCCTCAGCAAAGAACTCCTGAAGATTAAAACACAAAATGTAAATCATTCAATCTATCACAGAAGCAATTACTGAAAGGAATGCTTTACTGTATGTAACAAATTGTGTGGTCAAAACCTTGAAAAACTACATGTATTTATATCAGTCCTAGATGAAATTTGCTCATGATATAACATAATGATGTACACTGAGTGACACAGATAACTGCCTATTCATAATAAGGACCATGTGTGTTTATAACTTTGCACTCATATACAAAAAATACTCACCTCATGCTTTCTTCTAATGGCTTCAACATTCTCATTCTTATTGTATGCATTTTGTTCACCCGCCAATTCCTTATCTATATCTCGTACATACATCTGGAATGTATTTTCATCAAGGCGGAACTCCAACTGAAAGAAATATATGAATAGAGTTTGAGATATTAAAAAATAATCTACCTATAATATGTACAAAATGATATACATTGTAGTATATTCTATATGCATATGCATATGTATATCTATTCTTTTCATAAATGATTGCCTTTTCCTGCAGAGCTAAATAGTGGTAGGAATAGATGAACAGCCTTATTCACTCACATTCACTCTCTGATTGTCAGGTATAATGCACTGAAAGTAGAGCCCCTTTGTCCACTGCCAATCTGCTCAAACTTTCCATGGATTTCCCTGACCACTTCAATGCCTGGTTAAGTCTAATGACAATACACAACCCTCTACATACCAAGGTGCTCCAATTTGCTCTATCCCAGGCACATCTCACATCATCATGCTTTTTCAAAGCGTCTTTCATCATTCAATCTTGTCTTCAGTTCCTCCTTCCTCTCATTCCCTCTAATTACAACACACATGTTGTGACCTCTAGGTCAGACAATTCCTAGCTCATCTTTTCCATATACCCAAACCATTTCAACCCATCCTCCTCAGCTCTCTTATACTTACTTTTCTTATCACAACACCTCTCTCCCACCTTATCAGTGTGTATTCGATCAATCCTCATCACTCCATGTGATGTCTTATTTCCAAGACTTCCATCCACTTACATAATTTTTCATCTATGACCCTTGCCTTGCATCTCTACAACACCAGTGGAACTACTTTACCATCAAACATACCCAAAAAGACAGACCTCTCCTTCCAAGTTTTCCTCTCTACACCCATGACCTTCGCCCCCTCATCCAACCAATGGCTTACTTTCACTCCTACGGCTCTGTACTCTCCCAAGTTTCTAAAACTCCATTTCCTCCAGGTTTTCTCCAGTGATGCTCAAACTCCAATCAGCCTGTCTCACTATATCATGTACAGCATAAGGAAAGTCACAAGCTGACCAGGAGATTCCTGCTTTCCAAATTTTAGGTGATCCTCTAAAAACCAGGTTACCTTACAAGAAATGTTTGACATGTTTGCTACTGAAATTAAAGTGAAGCTATTAAAATAATTTCACCCAGAAAAATTCATCATAAACTCTATACAAAAGGTTTCACAATCATAAAGTTATTACCTTAAGCAGGTGAAGTGGAGCATGACACATGACATCATCCCAACGCTTCTGTATACTTTTAATGGCTACACTAATGGCATCCTGTTCAGACTCAGCTACATAATTCTTTAAGTCCTGACCAGTTGCAATCACCTTCAAGAGGAGGTGCTCAGGAGCATTGATGAAGAAATCCTAAATTCAGAAAACCAAAATTAATGTTTATACACATGTACATGACTACAATTCAGATAGATAAGACTTTCACATCTGTACTTAAATATCTGAACTACATATATATAATGCATTAATCAGCTGAAGGGACACCTATAAGCTCAATATGGAACACTTAAGAGATCAATTAATGTGTAAATACTTTTGCACATCACTCACATAAACATTTCAATTGATAATGAACAGCAATTCACGGCAGCTGATGTCAGTTTGCACATTAAATTCAAATATGATTATATTGAACAATACCATAATTCATTGGTACTCTTTATTATTACTATTCTTGTGGGAAATAACAAACGTGTGAAAAAAGAAAGTTTATAAAAATCTTTACATAAATGCACAATAACAAGTGGAGAGAGAATTAATTAATTACCTGTGCTATAAATTCTACTTCAAACAGTAAACAAGGGATGACTGACTTTCTCACCCAATTATCTTCTTTTTTTGCTAAAAATGATCTTAATGAATTTAAGATCAGATGACTAAAGAGCACAGACAATAAAGATATCTAATTCACTGAATACACCATGCTTTATATGATGCTGCTAAAGAACCTATAGCCCACAATATTCTTCAAGAGTTTCTAGAGAAAAAAACAAGCTTTAAGTACAGGGCAGGACATAGCAAACACTGTGAATGCTAGAACTCATGCAACATGGTGATACCCCATCCATAGCCTTAGAGATCATAAAAGTATGCTTTCTGCTCACAAAACAATTGTTACCAAGCTTCTGTTTACTTTTGATAATGGGTATTCTTTATTGAGAAATGTTCTGTAAAATGCACATAAATTTCATTTAAATAATATACTACTTCCAGAGCACAGAGAAATAAATGCTAATCACTGCACCTTTTATGCAAATGTTCACAGTTTCTCTTACTGTGGCAACATCAAAAAAGACAACAAAAATCTGATACCAGAGACTTTAATGTACCTTTTCCCATTAGCCTACCTTGTGGGTCTCTAAGTAGCTCTTAGTTGTAATGGCTTTCTCTTGGAATAATTTTTCTGCATTTGTTATCCACTCTGTGACCTCTGATTCACACTCCTTAAAGCTCTGCCAACAGCGTATGCTCTCACTCATGCGAGTCTCCCATGTCACAGATGCAGCAGTCACCTTGGAGAATCTAACAAAAAATCAAATAAATTTTAAACTTATACAAAATTTTGTATGCAAGTATCTTATGTATTCCACTGACTCATTCTAATGCAACAATAATGAGGTAAATGTACAACAGGAACAGTTATCTATTTGATGAGTTACAATAAATGTTGACTTTCAATTTCTATATAAACCTCAATTTGATTTACCTGTTATTAAGCTCATTTATCCTTTCTTGGAGATCCTGGACATTAAGATTTTCACCTCCATTTGTTGTCCGAAGGAGACTTTGATACACTCGATTTTTAGTGTCAAGCATTGACTTGTAGTACAGTTGGCGGGAAAAGAAGGCCTGTTAAATAAATAGCTGATAAAATCCATCACAATACTGGATATTCCACATTGCCCTGCTCTTACATGATAAATCTATGATTAGGTATATGCAAACTTTCAATCCAGTTTAGGTCATATAAAAGATAACAAAAGTGATTGGAATCTCACTACAATGATAAGTATCAATATAATCAAGAATGACATTCTAATCTATTGGCTTACAAAAAGGGTCATAATTATTCCTGACACACAGCTTGAAGCTATATGTAATCATGAAAATGACTGATGTGAAATCTAAATATCTTATATGACATCTTGTTCTATTACCATTTTGATAAAGAAACTATTTGGACTCTTGGTAATTGTATACATTTAATTCAACCAATGAAATGTCATGTGATTAGCAACTTGTGTAATGAAAAAGTTTGTTGTATGCAGTGACTACTATGACTAGCAAATTGCAATAAGAATCTACATCTCTGGACAGAATAATTCATCTTCATGTCTATTTTGATTCAAAAACTTAAGTATCAAAGCAAGACAGAATATAAGTTGTGTTTGCTAACAACATAAGAAAAACTCACCGGATGATGTTTAACAGTATGATGCATATCAATCCTGTGATTTGTTTGAATATGTAAAAAACCTACCCTATGTTTCTCTAGCTGGCTTCTTGTTGTCTCATTGGGGCCGATGAAGGAAAAGGGTGTCTCAGCATCTCCATTCTATTTGAGGCAACAAAGATACTTATTACTTCATTATCACTGCTTATCATCTGCTGTTTACCTACAAACCTTTAGATTCCATTACCAAAGATGGGGATGAAGGGTGTAAAAAAAGACAGCATTCCCAAACAGGGTTCAAAAACTAAAACAATTCATCCAAAAAATCAAACATTACCTCCAGAGACTGAAGTATACACAAAAATAAAAAATATGGTTTTATATACAAAAGCTGAAACATCACTCTTCGGTACAAGGGAAAACACTGACTAAACATTCAAAGATTCTCCATAAACTAGATAAGATAAAAAACTGGGAATGGATGTCACATGGGCATATAAAGACAACTCACAGCTAGACAATATCAAAATAAAATACCTGAAGGGCACTCAGATGCATTATCCAAAGACTCCCTCAATTTCATAAATAATACTGCATCATTTTCTCAATAACAAAAATATGATAGCATGAAATACAGTATTAAAGTTGAGGTTCTCTTGGAATATCAGAGGGTATTGACAGGAAATAGTGAACAATTCCCACTAACAACACTAGGATTTGCAATTTAACAAGGGAAAACTAGGGCCTAGAAGCTTTTCCAAGCATAACTTCAAATATTGAAAAAATTACTTTCTGCTGTGTAAGATGGTCCTGCATATCTTCACTTGTTCCATGGAGTGTAAATGAGTCCAGTAGAGCTTCTGCCTCATCAAGCCAATGGTTGACTTCCATAATTCCACTCTCAACTGCTTCCAGTTGTGTTATAATCTGAAAAGGAAGGAAAACAAGTGGCATTATCATTTGATTAAGAGTTCCTTGTCCCCTATTTCTTCTTACATCTACTTCAAATCACATCACTGTACGAAGTCTTCCCATATCTATTCTTTCTACATAACTATATTACCGCTTCATTTAATTGATACAAAATAAATTTACTCAAAGGCCAAATAATAATAATTAGAAATGGGTG
Source organism: Panulirus laevicauda (assembly GCA_032273605.1). Taxonomy (NCBI): domain Eukaryota; kingdom Metazoa; phylum Arthropoda; class Malacostraca; order Decapoda; family Palinuridae; genus Panulirus; species Panulirus laevicauda. The sequence goes on along the minus strand of JAUTXX010249398.1, from coordinate 6,096 downwards.
TGTAACTGTTAACTACAGGCTTATGTGAAATCATCATCATGTTGCTGGATGAGCATCAATTATAATTCTTTCAATGGCCAGCCAGATTTTTTCATCTTCCCACCTGCTGAAAGAAGGCCTCTGGTGAGAGGTTAAATCAATGTGCAAGGATATGGCAGGTAGGTACATCTGGATTGACTTTGTCAGGTGCTCCCTCAGCCATCATAAGGAAAAACTAGTCAAAACCAATTTGGGAAGGCATCAATGACAGATGTAACACAATCAACCAGTTACAGAACCACTTATCTACAATCACACATTAATGACAAATGAATCATCAGGTGAAATGAACTTAATGGACGACATCAACACAATGAAACTATCATTACTGAAGGCAGTAGTAATAATTTCATACACCAAAATCTAATGTAACTGTCCATAATCTGCCATCAATTTCAAGCAACTGAAATAAGCATAACAAATTATAAAGTGATATTAGGGATATCTAATAAATGTATGATGCAATGAAAGGGAGCATACATTACAGCAAAAGGATAACCATATAAAAAGCCTAAATGGTTATCTATTTCTGTATGCAGAGATAATCTATGTGTATTTAATTAAAGTTCAAATACAGATATAGGTAAAACATATTATGATAAAACTCACTTGAGTAGTAATGTACATCTTCTGAGGAATAACTGCTCTATATCTAACTAACTCTTCCTTTTCTTGCTTGAGAGACCACATCATTCTCTCAATCTCATCAGGTGACAGGTCTTGGACAAGAGTTTGGAAGGCCTTAGAAACATTTTTGAAGAGTATCTCCATTTCCTCAATCTCAGCATTCAATTTCTTGAAGGAAATTAAATAAACATTCTTATAAATCATAAAAGCTAGTTGTGAACACAGTTTACTAAAATCTAATTCTGATATTTTCTTTTAACTCTATAATCAATAAAAGATAATATACAGCTCAGAGATTTGAAGATCATATTCTGATTTACTTTAAAGATCTGTAACTTAAATCAACCCTGACATTACTTGAAGACCTGCAGACAATTGCAAAATTAAGATATATCTTATCACTGCTAGAGCAATTATATTCTTGTCACAGCTTCAACACTTTACTCCATTAAAGATCTGCACTCATGAACCTAAACAAAGGCCATAAATGCATGAAGTATGACCCTCACTATAACCAACTCTGGTCTTAAAAGGTTCTTCTAACCTTGATCTTTATTTTGTAAGCTGTCTGTGACCATGTCCTCTAACTTACCTTAAGCTGCTCCCCATACTCTCTTACAGCTTCAACAGTACAAGTATTTGTGGAATTGAGAATGATCTCAGCATTCTCAAGCCACAGTTCAAGACGGCCCTGTCCTGACTGATAGTCATTCTTAGTTCGAATTATCTGGCCACGATGGAGGTACTGTTCCACATACTGAAATTTGGAAAAATATTTTAATGTAGAGAAGGTAAGTGAATAAAGCAGTATTACAATGTCAAGTGGCAATCACTGTATAAAGGTAAGCTATACTACTTGGAAAGACTGCAGTATGAATAATCAGAAGGTAATATTTTGCTGAAAATAACTATAAAGATGACTGCTGGGATAATGGCAACTTATTTAAACAAGTAAAACCAGCAAGTTTGCAACCCATGTTTACCTCTGATGTTTCATTTTACTACTGACAAAATTTTGTAGTATACTTTGTCAAATGCTTCAGCAAAGTCATGAAGGAGAATACCTATAATGAGAATTTGCCTATAGGCTTTGTATATATTTTCATTTAAAAAATTTTGTTCTAGTTAATTGTAATAGAAAGTGGAGATATTTTCTTACAACATTTGAGAATATCTTGAGCACACAGTGTACAGTGGATACTAAGACTGCCATAATGAAGGGGTTAATAGGTAATGCTATCTAACATCTTGAATTCTCCATTTTTCATCTCATTTCTTTCAGAATGTGGCAAAAGGATATGCAATTACTATACAGTGCTGCATTACCACTTTTGTCGAAATTGTATATCAATAATTCTGTTGGCAACATTCTGGTTTCCTACAGGATTATTAAAAGACACAAAAAAATTATGATCTGTTCTCCATGTTTTGTATTTCTCAAGCTCTACTGCATCACATGCTTCATACTTCTGTTAAACAGGAAAAGTATTATGAAACATGAAACAAAAAACAACAGTAAGAGCATTATGGAACTATTCTGCTACAATGTATAATTCATCCAAGCAGTTTTACATATCATTCTACAAGCTGTTTAAAATAGTAAGCCTTGCTACAGATCACTAGAGGAAGTAAGAGACAACAATAAATGTGACATGGAATATCAAATACATTCTACATTTTCCCATTTTTCACAGGAAAGATTCAATACTGAGAAAACTGTATAAACTTGTCCACAGCTAAAAAAAAAAAATAAATCCCACAGAATGTTTAATAAAAATCTGACATGTCCATCCAGTACTAAATCTACAACAAAAACATAAAACTCCTTTACCTGGAAGAGGTCATCCCACTTGCTGTTGATAAAAAAGAGCTTTTCACGGATCTCCTGTGCTACTTCTGGTCTACATGTAGCAGCCAGAAAGTTCCCCGTTTCATTCATGTCACTGTGCCTCTCCTTCCATTCTCCTAAATCCTGCAGAACAGATGAGGATACTATCAAAGCTTTTCATACATAGTGTAAAACCCTACAGGAGGTGAACATAACAAACATGTACTTAGTATTACCTTTGATGTTATAAAATATCATGATGCATGTGCATAAACTGGATGATAACTCAGTATAAAAAAATAGCAACAATAAAAACACCTATATCAGACTTAAAGACAAACTGAAACTGTTCATTAACAAAATGGAAATCAAATATAACAACACAGAGCAATGATGATATAAAGCATAGATAGTACAGTGCATTACTTAATTCATTCCTCAGAGTATTTACCAATATTTTACCACAAAGTGACGTTTTGGGGAATAATATTATACAATATTGTTTTGAACAGTTGATATTCCCAAAAAAGTCAACAGTAGCACATACCTAACTATTTCAGGTAAGACTATCACTGTGAATATCAATCACTTTCATGGTTTTAAAATTTGCCCTTACTTGGAAGTAATCCATCTTATCTTCTTCTGGAAGGCTAACCATGGCCAAGGCATGATCCAACCAGGCTTCAAACTGTTGTGTGAGGTCAATAAACTTCTTCCAGTAGGTGATGACCTCCTCCAGTAAACTCTGAATACATCGCAGCTCTACTGACACATTCTTCCAACGTTCATTCATCTCTAGCAAGAATTTGGCTATACCTTCACTTTCAGCCTTGCCTTGAGGTTAATGGAAGGGAATATAAAAGTTTTAGGGAACTGTGGTAACAGCTTCTTCTATGGTATATCATCTAATATACTATATAATCTAATGTGTGACATATGGCATTTCTTTCAATTATGATATCAAGATAAATTTTGCACCTAATAATCCATCAGGATCATGAAATGAGGAAATATTTGGCATTCATATGTCTCCCCTACATTAGAGAAGCTTTCATTAGACTAAAGGACAATCAGGAAAGTCTACACACTGAAAATTAAGTATTTCTTACTGAGACTACAATCTTTCTTATAAGCTTCAGAGACTTGTTGCATTTCATGGAAGGCTCGGTCAAACTCCTGGAAGATATTTCGGGTTCCAACAAAGGAACGGTACTCTGTAAGAATCTGCTGAACTTCTTGCTCTTTGCCATATTTTACAGCCCAGGTCTTCAACTTTGCCTCCACTAGAATCAGGAATGCAACCAGGCAGTACTATGGAAAAGATAAAAAATTATGGAATAACAGAGGTTTTTGAAAATCATGAAAGTCATTTCATTACATGACCATATTCATATAGATACTGTATTTATCTTAATTCTACTCTATACATGGGATAGAAGAAGGGCACTAAGCCTCACGACAATAGTTAAGTGAACACTAAAAAAAATATGGAAATTACAATGCAACCAATCTAACAGAAACAGAATCAAATGAAATATAAAAGCCCTTTTTTTCCTTACTACAGCCCTTTTTTCTTTAATACAGGACTGATGTTTCCTGCATCAGCAAGGTAGCATCAGGAACAGAAAGAGAAAGGCCTCATTTGCTCACATCCATTCCCTAGCTGTAATGTGTAATGGACCAAAACCATAGCTCCCTATCCACAACCAGGCCCCACATACCTTTCTAGGTTTACCCTGGCCACTTCACATTCCCTGATGCAGTCCACTGATACCATGTCAACCCCTTCATACCACACTGTTCCAATTCACTCTATCCTGTGTATGCTTTTCACCCTTGTGCATGTCAGACCCCAATCACTCAAAATCTTTTTCACTCCTTCCTTCCCTCTCCAACTTGATCCTTCCGTTCTCCTTGTTCCCTTCACTTCAGACACATATCCTCTTTGTCAACCTCTCCTCACTCATTCTCTCCATATATCTGAATGACTTCAGCAACCCGTCTTCATTTCTTTCAATCACACTTTTATTCCTTACCACACCCGCTTCTCTTACCCATTTATTACTGTCTATATCCTTAACCTATTCTTGAATATAGGAAAATGAATCATAGAATCATATCTTCTCCAAGTAGTTGTGTTTTACATATGTATTCACTTTCCAAACAAAACTGACACTTCATGAAGACTTGCAAAGTAAATAAGGAGAAAATATATCCTCAAAGCCTTTTTTGGTTCATGTTGATGTCTTACATTCTCAAGAACAACTGTGGCACAAACTTTTAAAAGTTTGTTGAGGTACAACAGTATGGATAAAGAAAAATCTCTGATAACAGTAGCCAATTGGACAATCCATAACTAAAAAGAACTAAGACTTACTCTGTGTTCTAGGTATTTTAGTTTGATCTTCCTCTGAGCAGCACGAGGAGCAATAGTTTTAAGTCTCAACTCCATGTACTCTAGCTGCTGCTCTGGGATGTTATCTACATCCTGCGAAGTTTTCACTGCCTCAAACTTTGACATAACTGATGGCAGTTCTGCAAAGAATGTCTTGTGCTCCTCTATCTTTTTACTTAATAGATTTGCAATCTGGAAGAAACAAGTGTTTATATTATCATTTCAGAGCAATCATTCTTGATTCTAAATGCTGTCTTTCAATTCATATCAGAGTAACCCATGAACCCTAATATTAATCTGGCCTCCCAGGAACTACAAATCATCTAGTAACCTAACGGTCCTCCACTGAAAACACTTTTCACTCCAGTGTTCACCATCATTTTCTTCATGCAGCTGTTCATTGTCACATGATTAATAACTGCCTCAAATATGCACCATGTATAGGTATGACTTAATTCTTAACTCAGTAAGAAATGAGTGATCATAAGATTTTGTAACAAAGCACAGCAGGCTCTTTCTAGTCCTTTCTTAATTTTGAAACTGTCCTTACCTATCACCTCTCCCAGCCTTTGCATTCAAGTCTTCCATTACAAAAGTCATTCCTTCATATCTAGTTAATAAAGTTGTTAACCATACAAATTACTTTGAAAGCACCTCTTAACAAGACAGTAAATGGATTTCCAAAAAGAAACATTCTATACATATTTGGTACAGTAAAAGCAATATGAATATTCATGAAGAAAGTATGATATTCTTGTCTATAAAGTTTAAGAACTAAGTTACAAATAGTCTTGCTATCAAAGCTCTCAAGTTCAATACTTCATGCATTAATACATATTTGGAAAAAAGCTCAGATTACAAAATTACTGTAACTATAAATTAAACAGAATACCTGCAATCAATCTTACCTCATCATTTTTTCCATAAAGTTTGTCTTCAGTACCTAGCATGGCTTCAGCACGACTGAGCCACTCGCCAATAGGACCAAGAGCACCTGGCAAAGATGCATCTAACAGCCATGTCCAGTGTGATAACTGAAGGGATACCTGCAAATATTAGTAATGGAATGTAATATATGTTATAAATTAATGGAATACCTCATAGGGCTGTAACTGTTACAAAGTGAATGTTAGTTCACCTGAGGGCATATACAAAATGTTGTTGATACAAACAAGATTCAGAAAACCATTCTCTTTAATAATAAAAT
>JAUTXX010249288.1:0-14424 GCA_032273605.1 Panulirus laevicauda | reverse complement strand
AGAGAGAGAGAGAGAGAGAGAGAGAGAGAGGATCCGGGGACATTTGGACCCTGGTGGTTGTGGATCCGGAGAACTTTGGACCCAGCGAACTCCGGATTCCAGTATCTCCGAACCGAAGAATCTACGGTTGCGGAAGGTCTTACACCCAAGGGGATTTTAGCATTACCGAGATCTTGCCCCAGTGAGCTCCAGGCCGAAGCGTAGGGCTTCCAAACCCAGGAAGACCTAAAGGAACCTGATGCGATCTCAATGGCCTGAGTTCGATGCTCCGGTGATTCGATGTCTGGTAGAACGAATGATACAGTTTGGGAAAAACCTGCCAACACCTTACTTCTCTTTTTTCCATACGAGACCTATACATTTTCCTCAGCACCCAAAGGCTTCTGGGTCGACCTTATCCTTTGCCCACCTTCGTCCTCTCGCACGTAGCTACCCTTAGGGGACAACTGCGTCGGACGTTTGTCTTCCTTGTTTTGATTACTCGAGTACTCCATACCGCAGACGGTTGTCAGCAGTCATCTCACACACGGGAGGATATCCTCGTGGCTCGCCGTGTTAAACTTGAGCACGAAGGTACAAACCCTTGTACACGAAGGTACGACTTTTGTGCACGACGCTACGACTCTTGGGTATGGTGGTGGCCTGGCTTTGAGAGGTGATCCTTTAAGGGGTCGTCATACCGTCGTGCTCGCGGGTTTGATTAAGAAAGTTCATCACGCGTCTGTCTGTTAATAAAACCTTGGCGGTGATATTGCTGTCCTGATGTGTGTGTGTTTTTTTGAAGGTTCTAGATAGCGGCCATACTAGAAGAGGAAACCAAAGACTGAAATAAGATTCACAAAGTGACAAAGACCAACTATAAGAACTGTGAACTTTTTACTGTATACAACGCAACGAAATTTGATGGCATTTCGATCGTTTATGGATGTAATCAGACACCGAATATAGATGAAACCATTGTACTTCAGCTGGTGGGGGTATGTGACGTACGTATTCTCAGGAGAAATATGAGAGCTTCCGGATACCATTTGCGAAAGATTTGGAAAATGAGCTTGTTTCCCTTTTTTTCTTCTTCATGCATACGTTTGCTACTCCTTTCCGAGTTACGACGCGTCGTCGCATCTTAACTATCGATGTTAACTTATCTCCATTCGGTACACTGTCGTTGTAGTAACGTGGATGCGTCAAGGTTACCTCAGCTGACATTATGGAACAGGATGCGAGCCGAGTTCCTGGAGAGGGAGAAACGGACATTGGAATGGAGTTTCTTCGTGACGCTGGAGTTATGGTGCGCACTGTAATTTCCCAGTAAGGGTTTGGGCAACTCTTCCACCTGTTCAACTCGCTCTTCACTTCCCCGTTCGTGTCAGAACCGGAGGAAGTCTCCCCAGCGAGAGTTACGGGCCGACTGTCTGTCTGCCTTGAACCTCAACCTTTTCCTCCGTCGCAATGAAAGTCGTCAGAGAAAACGGGGTGAAAACGCGACCCAGAGAAGGCGGGATGTTGAGGGGGAACACCGTTGTAAATTTTCCAAGGAGACCCTTTTTTTTCGGGTACATAAAGACATGAGTTTTTTTTTTGCTCTGTTTTGAATCTTTCGAGAGATGCACTGAGTGTGCAGTTATCGTTAACTGCAAGTGTTGCATTAAGGAACGTTAACTAACGCATATCCCCCTTTGTGTTACCGAAGGAGAAGAATGTGGGAGTACACCATCGAAAATTTCAAAGTCGCCATAAAGTTAGTAGAAGTAAACGTAAACTTTACTCATTTTTTTTTAATTCTTCACAAATAATGAGTACCGTGAATGTAGTCACTTTGAGGGATGAGTTAGTGAGGACATTAAAGACATGGCAAAGCTGCTTCCCATCTCGTGCAATGTTTACATCGACTCGTCAGTGACGCTGCGTCGGTAGGACCACAACAAAAACAAACAGGTTGTCGTAAACCCGTCCGATTGTGTACTTTCTGAGCCAGACAGTTACGAGTTATGCATGATCCAGCGATACAGAGCTTACCACACTACTTACAGTTGACCAGTATGCCTACTTATTTGTGAGTGGAATAAATAAAATGTGTTGCTATAGCAGTTGAATATGGAGATTTGGAGCAAGGTCGTGGCCGGTCTTGGCGTGCCCTTGGCTGGGTTTCTTTCGTCTGACATTATTATTTTTTTTTTCTTCTTCCACAGCCCAGCCGTGACCTGCCATATACGATGTATTGTCTGATCTGCCAAGGCTCAGCTGATCGATGAATTCAGATTTCAGCTTACTATCCCACGGAGTGAGACTTGAGGTGAGTGATTATTGTTAAGTTGGTATTTAGTCCACTTCCTCTCCCATACCCGGTGTGTTTAGCTAACCAACTCGATCAAGAAACTGTACGAACTCGGAACTTAAAATGGAAGGTATTATGATAATATCAGTCAAATGCTACGTGAGGAGGAGACTTTGGCGCTAACATTATTTACCTTCCTCTTCTATCATGAACTAAGTTGAGGTGCGTTTATTATACGGTAATATCATCGAAGAAAAGTAGCTTGCAAACTCACTTCGTCAGGGATGGGGTTCGCGACAGGTGTGCAGGACTGTGTCCCGGGGTTCCGTTGGAAAGCCTATCGTATTCCAGCAAGAGGGCGCGTCGCATCCCTCCCGTATCGAGGGTGAGGGACAGCTGCCGGCCACACATGGCACAGGGCCTACACAGGAAGGAGGTAGAATGCACGAAAGTTTTCTCGATTCGGTGGGCAGCGGTGTTTGGCTGTTCTTTAGTTGGTGGAGCGATAAATATATATTTTTTTCGAAAGGCGTAGGGGGGTACTCCGATAAAGAACGAGAGATTATAAGCATATTCCTTGGTGTCCATTCTCGTCCTCCTCTTCTACAGGAGAGATAAGCGGCCAACATTAGCGGCAATATTAGCGGTAAGATATTGAGAAATAACAGGTCTGGCTTGCCCTTGAGTTCTGGGCCGCCGCACGCGCTGCACAGAAACGATCGACGTGTTCTCTCTCCCGCCGAGAGGAGCCAGGGAACCCATTCAAACCCCTTCATGATAGGGATTGTGGGCTTGCGATTGTTTCTTGCGAGCGACGAATCGCTAGTTATGGCAAGTCATCATCGCACGGCGATGGCGTCCCTGCCCTTTTGTATACACTGCCCCGTCGGTATTGCCGCTTTGAGTGAGGCCTTTGGACCGACCGACTCAATCAGGTACTCCTGCAAGGGTTCTGGGGAGTTTCCTCCTCCAGCTGACGGTGTCTAGCCAAGTTTTTAGACTCGCTGTTGTGTCTGGTACAACCGGGAAGTTGTTTTCCGTCAATTTTTGGCTAAATCCTGGCTACCGAACATAGCCAAACTCCCTCGAAGCTTCGCTACTCTTAATCTCTCGCGCTCGTAACCTGGGCATCACGGGCCGAGTTTTATGTGGTTACCATGTTGTGTTGGGGTTGGGGAGAAAGAATTCTTACCTCTATACCGTCCGTGTCTCAGAAGGCGACTGAAAGGGGGCGGGAGCCGGAGGCTGCAACTCCCCACATTGTATTTCAGTGTCTTAAGAAACAGAAGAAGGAGATCATCTTCCTCGAAGGGCTTAGGTGTGGGTGTCTTAAGTGTGTGTGTGTGGATGTCACCGAAATGTAAAGAGAGCATCGCTACATTGTACTGTAGTGTACTGTATGTATCCTGGGTAGGGAAGAACAGCTTCTAACCAGCTGGTTGACCATCGGGTTGAAAGTTTTTTTTCTGGGTCGTTGTGAAGAAAGAAACACTTAGCATCTTTATCGTTTACTGTTTGGTGATAATTGTAATATCAAAGCTGACTTTAAGAAGTTTATCAGACTTTGCTGTACTTACCATAGCTAGGTCAGGATTATATGTAGTGCATATAGCTGGGGTCCTGGGGTCCTGAGGTGAAGTACTCTATGTTATATGAACGAACACGCTCAGACGAATCCCTTCTGTGGGTCAATAAATATTCAAACCTTAAGGTGGATATCGGTCAACCCCTGCCACATCATCTGGACGCGTGATGCAGGACGGCTTTCAAATTTCTCCCCCTTTCATTTACCAGAATTCCATTTCTCAGAATTCCTATCGACGTTTTTACGTCGCTATTGTCTGTTAAGCACAATAAGCCAAACGCGCTACAGTTTCCAATGCCACTCGGCCAAACGTACACCTAATCGAGATTGCGGTAACCATAGCTCGACTGGATTCTAATACGTGATTCTTTTTAGCGCGTAGACAACGCTTTATGTCCTACGAATTCCGCTGGTGAAGGAAGTTGACCAGGGTGTTGGATCTTAACGGTCAGATACACGCACAAAATATAGACTACGGAAGGGTTCCACATATCAGAGATGATTGTAAGATATTGGTCAAAATAATACATGCTGTAGTAGGATTATAGGGTCTGTACGTAGGAACCACAAGAAGCTAAAAGGACTGAGGGCTGTGAATTATATGGTAGCAAAAGAATATTGGACGTGAGAGGGGGAAGGTAGGGTATTGGATTGCAAGGCTTAGATCGTACCATACATATAAATATCATGTATAGTCCAGAATAAAAACATTCGATTATTGTAGGGTATATGGTAATAGAAGCTTTGGGTATTAATTGAGTTGTACATTGTAGAATGATAACTGACATTAAGGGGAATGACTTAGGGAAGAATGTAGACTTTGGAAGAATATACAGCGCGTATGAATGTTGTAATTATCGTCATTATTATTTGTTGTTATGGTGGAAGTTGTGTAACCAGCGAACTATACGTACGTCAAAGCTAAGACACCCTTGATGCAATAAACAGAAAGATGTTGCTCTTTTGTTTCAGCGTTGAGCTGCCCATAATCGCTTGGTGAAAGAAGACTACCAAGAGTTAAATAGGCTACACTAAGATACGGGGGAAGACCTCTCTTGGAATATGAGGCTAGAATACCAAGATGCAAAAGGTGAACATGTTTTTTCTTGTGTGTGTGTGTATGTACCAAGTTGGCTGCACGATAATGCTATTTTCAGGCATCATCTGACACTTTCATGTCTGAAAATAGATTTCCTAATATTAAGGTTACCAAAGAGTTGATAGTTGTAGCAACAAGACGTGATGATAGAGTCTCATGAGAACGCCCTCATCCCATCTCGGTTGGTGGATAGTCCTGGCTCCAAAACAAATGCTTTGTCAAAAGATACCGGGAGGGTTTTAGGGACGAGGACGAAATTAAGCCACTCTCTAAGATGACCTGATAATGCAGCTCAGGGGAATAATGGTAATTAAAGTTGTGATCGCCCTGGGGGAAGGTGACATAGTTGCAGAGTGTAGCTGCCATCAGAGGCGCCGTCACACCAGATGTAAATAAAAAAAAGAAGATTCTGGGTGTGTTGATAGCACTTCGACGGCTGAGGAAACATGTAATCTACACCTCCGCTCAACCAGTGGCAAATCCAGGAATGTTTAGGTGCCATCTGGTACCGATCCCTTTGCCAGCATGCATCAAGATGGAGAATTCCCCAATACGTTGAATATATTTGATTCCAGAGGGTGTGTGTGTGTGTTTACTCATGTTTCGTTGGCTGCTGAAGGGTGTCATTTGTGATCTAGGAGTCTTAGAACAGACGAAGGCGTTCCTGGATATACTAGAAAATAAAAACTGCTTAGGGGGAGGCACAGTTAAGTCAAAATGCGATACGCATTTCAAAAAGTGTGTGCACGACTGACTGACACACAGAGGAAGGGACACTGCAGGAAGGTGGTGTCTTTCATCCCCTGGTAGCTATCATAAGGTAAGCATGTTACCACGTAGATAAATCTACATTTGTGTCGGGGTCACCCCGGCGGAAGGTTACAGCATGACTGGACCTTAGTCATAACACACACACACCATCGCAGGTCTGTACTAGAAAGTCGGTGATCTCAGTGCAGGGAAGAGGCCGTCTGGGGCACGTACGCATTTCGTGCGTATAGCCCGCGCCTTTCTGTCATTGACGTAGTCAGAAAGAGAAATATTCCTTTTCACTGGTGCGTCCGCGTTCACAAACCACCGGGAAGAATGAGGGCAAAGGAATACACGATGTTCATCATGGATCATCTAGACGCCCTCAGTCCCTCAGTCGCACACCTCACCACATGCGATCCTTGTCTTAACAGACATCTCCCGCCACATGTGCCGCCCGGGCTGGGCTGGGGCAACACTCCAGCCCTGGCTTCATCGGTACTTTGGAACGTTTCAGGTCGAGGTCACACTGAAGAAAGTTCGTAATAATGATAAAAAAAGAGAGATTTGCACAATAGCTCATAGGTGAAGTTGTGGCATGACTTGCAGACGACTAGTACTCTTGTGGTGGTGCTGACGGAGCTAACAAGGTCAGCTGGACTAAAGCAGAGGTCAGGGCTTAAGGCCAGGTTCACCGTGCGGAAGTTAAGGCTCAGGGTGAAGTTCACGACGAGGAGAAAAGTCCAGGTTCGTCACGGGATTTGCATAACTCCCTTATGTGACTTATCGGTTATGGTCGTAAGAGCCGGACATAGCAAGACTCCTAACCCAAAGCCTTCATCTTCCGTATTACTAAGGTTAAGAAACAAGTACAAGGACGGCGTCTGACGTCCGTATATCCGTATTGAGTTGGGGCGAAATTGTAAAAAGAAAAGAAAAAAAGATAGTTGTGTCTTTTTACCCTGGCTACTGGTGCACACCGCTCCCCCCAAGGTTAAAATCACTGTTTAAAGATTTGAGACCACACAAACAAACCTATTGCATAAGTGCTTCCCTACGTGTGTGTGCGTGTGTGTGTGTGTGTGTGTGTGTGTGTGTGTGTGTGTGTGTGTGTGTGTGTGTGTGTGTGACGTAAGGCGCGGAAGCCTCGCCTCTTTTGTTTCGAGGCGATGATGTGCATAAAGCTTCGAAAGTCTCCTGAGGGAATATTTGTAGAGGTCAGTGGTCAAGGACGCGTACGTATAAACCCCCCCCCCCCATCCCCCGGTCTGTGTTACGTGGCCCCACACATGTGTGACATTGTGCTGTAAGATTGAAGAAGCGCGGCGTCCGCGGGTGCTTCATTGTCAGAGAACACGAGAGTTTCCAAGGCCGCAAGAAACGTGAGCGGCCAAGTCCACTGAGAACCTGGGGTTGTATGGCTACGTCCGTCCGTCCGTGGTGTGTTTGTGTGTGTGTGTGGTGCTCCCACCCGGGGTCGAGGGGTCAGCCTTTTACTCATTCGCTCTGGTCTCCCGGTAACCTACGCTTTGTCTACGACTCCTGTTAAGAACCGAGGGGCTACGTCAAGTGCAACCTTTTTTATTTTTATCATGTTCGGAGCCTATTGATGTGGCGGTGAATATGGAGTCCAGTCGTTTTTTACTTGTATGAATGATTATAAGAAGATTAATTAAGGATTTAACAAGGTATCAGTACAAAGACAAGAGACAGCTGTAAAAAGGCAGAAAAGTTTGCTCATTAGTGGCAAAACATAGCTAAGGTCCACACGCATTGGTATACGATCCAGAAATGGAATGAAAATCTTGACGTAATATAGTCCCATCCCACTGAGCAGGCCTATGGGAAATCGCCAGTTTATGGCTGTACACCAGTGTAGAAATGGCTTTACACCGAGACGGGAATTACTCCCCACCAGTACAGGAATAGTTCCACATATTCAGTCTTTGTAGAGTTAAAGAACAGGAGGTTCAAGGTATTCCCGGGTCCTCTGTAAACATTTATGCCATGATTTATATACAGGAGAGAGTTGGACGCACCGTGGACAATGGTGATCCGTTGATGTGAACCAGATATGACAGGATTCGTCGATGATCGGTGTAGAGGAAGTGATTTATACAGTGATTCAAGAGCGTGTCTTTTGATAAGGTAGCGTCGAAGGCTGTTTCCAAAACGCCAACCAGGAATCCTTGAGGTTGTTGAGACGCGGTGTTTGAGGGTGGGTGGGTGGATCAACCCTTGGTATGTGGCGGATCTCGTGATTAAAAGGATCTTTGATGTGTGGTACGCACAGTGTCCTTGTCAGCTCCGGCAAACATGACTGTGCCACCGACTCCATCGTTAGGTTCAGGTAGCCTCGCTCGGCTTTTTATCGTCGCGAACATAATGGAGAATAAAAATACTTGCATATTTGATTCACGGTGAACAAATTGCTCTCTCTCTGAATATGGTCTGTGTGAGGGAGGAAGAAACACTCGGTGATATTCTAATTGTTTACCTGTGGGCCATAGCAACAGCATGTTAAAGTGAAGTCTCGTGGGCACCGCCCCCAGATGGTAATGCAATAAATCTGGTGCACATAAACTATCGGGTGATATATTGAGTGTCTCGCCCTTATCATCAGATTACGAATGCAAGACACTATCATAGACATTTCTGCTGGACAGGCTGGGAATGTGAGTCACTCTTGAGTGACTTGTTCGTCTGTGTAAAGGCAAGAATTTGGTGTTAGAAGTGCGTGCTGGAGTGGAAGGCATCTACGTGTTGACACAGGGTGGAGTGGATGGCATCTACGTGTTGACACAGGGTGGAGTGGATGGCATCTACGTGGCGATACGAGACGTTGGAGACTAGAGGGAGGACCACAGAGAGTCGTGTTGTCATCAGAGAGCCCGACCTTGATTTAGTGATGAGAATTCACGTCACTGGGAAAGCACTGATGCATCTTGGAATCTTGAGGACCCTCCGTAAACCATGTCCTTGACTCTGTCTGTCTGTATTACTGAGAGACGATACGCTTCTTATATTCAAGGTGGTTGTCAGGGCACTGTATCGGTTCCCAGCTAATATTAGCGAAACCAAGTATACGTGCATGGATGTTATTGATGACATCAGATGCTTGTGAGACGTATGGTAATACGTCAAAAGAACGAAATTTCTCTCGATGCTTTGCCGATGGCTTCAAGGATTATATACGCCGTGAACCCACGGTGAGTCTTGTTTCTTTTTTGGTCACTAAAACTGTAGCAGCTTTTGCCAGTGACATTAAGCACACGTACATACTTGGGCTGCAATGCATTTCCTTAACTGTGGTTATCACAACACGTCGTCTATGTTGCAGGTGTGATTCGAGTTTATCTCTGAAGAATAGAGTGAATCCCGGCTTCGAGGTGAGGGGGGTGAAGATAGGTGAGATGTTCGTAGGTTTGGTTGAGGTATGGTTTTGTGGGGGTCTTGTACTTCGTAGATCTACGCCACATTATCCGTGATCGCTGCCCCTCGTCATAATCGACAAGTTACTATCGACTTGATATAATTTTATCGTCGGACAGAAAAGGGAAAAAAATATATCCCAGTCCCGTTCCCCGGTCGTGATATTTTCTCCGCTATAGATCCTACCATTATCACAAAAACAATTCTGTTAGATCCCACGGTTAATAAGGTCGCGTCAATAGAGTATGATTTACACAGTGTTTTGTACGAGTCTCTTTACTTCACAAATATCAAGCATAAGAACTTTATTGCTTGAATTCCGGTTTATGATTGACAGATATTCTAGGAATCGTCACTTGCTGCAATAATATTTGCATAATTAGATTGTCTCCTCCTTTTTTTTCATGACTGTTTTGTTTCTGTAACGGAATAATGTACGATGCATAACATAAAAAACCTAACTGCGAAACGAGGAGTAGGCGCTTTAGTTTGAGGAGCGGCTCAGTAGATGCAAGACAGCAGAATATTAGATTCGACAAAGTAGGTTAGGTTAGGTTAGATTCGACAACTAACGTCAGGTTAGGTTACGTTAGGTTAGATTCGACAACGTAGGTTAGGGTAGGTTAGGTTAGGCTAAGTTAGGTTAGGTCAGGTTCGAGCAGGTAGGCTGTATAAGACGACACGTTCTTTATATTGTATATATTTACCCATCTGGATGAGTAGATGTGTTGTAGACATGTTAAGTTGTAGCCTCCATCATTATATGTGTTATCCCGAAGTTCATCTTTTTCCTTACGCATGCTGGTAGTTGTTGAGAAGTTTTACTGATGTATCCCCTTTGGCCCCGCTAGATCCTAACACCACGCACTTGGGTATATATCATTTCCCAGGTGTAATGTGCCACAGTGGCAGTCGATGGAAAAAGCTATACAGTAAATAAAGCCTGGGGCTCGGCAAGTGCTGCCGGTCCTGTCATAATACTGTATCTTGTGGTATTTCTCCTCTCGATGCGAGTTTGGTGACACTTATATAAACAGTCGTGGCCACCAGGGAGCATCAGTAGATCTCATGAGTATGTAGTAGCATTCTTTTGTTCGTGTTTTAGATGTTTTGTCGAACGAAGGAACCCTTTGATAGATGCTGTGTTGTTACTTATTACAGGAAGTAACTATTTATAGTCGTATGTAAGAATTATTGTTAAAGTCAGCATAAATATGCTGACCAGTTTATTACTTGTCACCAGGGGCCGCATGCAGAAAACTTCTTAGAATGCTTAAGTATGCTTAACCCCAAATTTTTTACTTAAGTTTAAGAATTTTGCTAAGTATGTTTCTGAAAGCTGCCCTACGCTTCAGTATTTGCTTAGCAGACGACAAATATTTTGACCCAAACTGCATTTCATACTTCTTAAATCTTATGCTTAAGTTTTGCTAAGCATCGTGCTAAGTCCTTTTCTTTGTGGCACTTAAGTCACTTGCTCAGTTAAGCATAGAAATAAGCAGAAATATAAGAATTTTTCTGCATACGGCCCCAGAAGTCTATACAGGTAAGTGATCATGCTTCGAACGACCTTCAAAGAAGATCTACAAGGAGCAGGCGCCGCAGGATGCTCAAGGTTTGTATTTCAAGAAAGTCAAAGTACCTATACGAAATGGTGTGTTTTCCCCGACGGTAGTATAGCAAGACTATACCATTGAACAGGTCTTTTGAAACCTGTATGGCAGCTGTCACTGAGGTTTCCGGTGACATTTGCGGCGAGACTGACTTTTGTCGTCTGTAAAGGGAACCCAGAGAGAAGGGGGTTCATTCCAGGTATTCCAAAGCGCCAGTAATGGTTTCATTCCTTATAGGGATATTTAAGACTTGTATTGAGTGTGTATTCTCAGATTACGACGGAAAAGAAGAAGTGAAACCATTTAGAAACGTTTTTAGAGTTACTCCGGGATGTGGGCACTCATACGACGTACTGATTGACCAACCCGGAATATTGACATGGAATTGTAGCTGTAGTTGTGTTCAGTGGGGAAACCTGGGGTCTTGTTGCCAGACGACCTCCATGACACGGTGCTTTTGGGGACCGCAGTAACCTTCCAGTGGATGAAGAGTCAGCGTTGTTGTTAGAGGTTGATGGGTGGGTGAGGTGTGACCCGCAAGAATATAGGACATGTGTGAGGTTCCAAGCGTCTCGCTAAGGTATCTGGGCACCAGTTAGGCTAACCAGAGACACTTTTGAAGCAGGGTAGACTAAAGGCAAGCAGCGAGATAAGGAGAGATAGTAGTGATAGAAGAAAAAGGAGCTCACATGAACCTCATATGTCACTGTATTATTGATAGGAGAAGATTAATGGAAATATGGTAAACAGTGAGACACGAACAAGGGATTTCTCATGAGAGTTAACTCGTAACTTTTTCTATAGTCCCAGAACGGAAGCAAATGTGGTTACAGGTAAGGTCGACTCCTCTGGACTTAGTTTAATTCTCTCATTAATTCTAAGAATCCCATTTTTAGATCATCAGAATAGATACAGGGTTCTTGATAACTGGAACGACCTTTCCTTCGCTAGGAGAGGCAAGTAAATCCAGCCATAAAGTAGTTCTAGGGAATTAAATAATAACGTCTTCTGTTATTACACGTGGGATACTATGGCACCTATGTTTTGATGCTATTTCGATGGAGTTCTTTTTTTTTTTTCCTCTTAAAACGTTACGTGGGCTAAAGTGATCACCAGTAGGGAACTCGGGTCCGTTGGCGTTGTGTGGAAAACGTCTTCAGTGAACGTGTCTGATCTACATAAGTGGACGTCCCTGAGCTACATAGATTAACGCGATATGATGAACGTTCGGGGGGGGGGGGGGGGTGAAAACGTAGACCACCAGGGGGGTTGTGGTGGGTGTTCTTTGTCTTCCTTACCTGTAGGGGTTGTCGCAGAGGACGTTCGTTGGCTGCCTTACTTTACAGGGGTCGCAGTGAACGTTTGGCAAGCTCCTTCACTTATAAGGATTGTTCGCAGTGAACGTTCCTAAACAACTACTTCACTTATAAGGAATGTCGTAGCGGGCGTCCTTGGACACTCTCTATATCATAAGCAGTAAGGCAGGCCACCTGAATCATGGGTTATGGGAGCTGACGGGAACTACCATGAAAGGTTCTGGTAATGGTTACATCATAGCGAGTGTCGCGCAGGACGAGGTTCGCGGCTGAGTTGGGCCCGAGGAACGTCATACGTACGTTGAAGTAAAAAAAAAAACAGTGTTGTATGATGCTGAGGACTTGATTAAAGTCTTTGGAAACATCAGTCCTGTTCCAAGGTCTTCTTGTGACACAAGGAACATCCTTTCTCGGTTGTCAATTGAGTGAAAGAGGACTATCATGATATATTTCAGTCAATTAGTTAACTTCTGCGCACCGGTGGAGGTTGAATTCGTCAACTTGTGGCATCGTTTCTGCCCGCAGCTTGGTTTTGTTAACGAAGGACACCCGAGCGATTAGGGAGCTGCATGTTTTGGCAGGCTCCACCATGAGTCAACACGGGCAGGGTTGCTCAAAAGAACGCACGCCCAGTTCCCCTCCCTCAGTACTTCGGGCAGCATTCTTGATCGTTGTTATGTTCGCAGTGGACAAGACAAATTATGTTGCTCAGTTGGTCCGTCCGGTAATTGCGGTAAGCGGGAACGTGGTTCAAGACTATGATGTCTTGGCAAAGATTTAAAATGAATGATTTTCGTCTATTTTTTTCTTTTTTTTTTTTTTACGTTGGAAGCTCCAGTCACGGACGAAAGAACACAACGAAGCCGGAGCTTAATTGAAATCTAGAGAGGTTAATGAAAAAGGAAAAAAGAGAGAGACAAGGGAAAGCAACCACGAATTTTGGAGAAAGTGGAAAAGACATGTCTTTCAAAACATGCCAGGTCATAGTTTTTGGGAAAGACATGAGAGGTAAGAGAATTCCTCTCAAGACACAGCTCCTGTTTCAGACAACAGGCTATCAGAAGGGGACCTGTTGCAGACCCGGTGTGGTCTGTTGATGTTTGTAGTCACCTGTATGGTACGTTTAGATGTACTCCTTTATTCACAGATAACGTCTGCGTCTCGAGGTGCTTCTTGAGTTAGTGGGGATGTTTTAACTTCATTTGAAGGTCTACTGTAGTGTTGAGGAATTCTCTAGCTACTACACCCCGCGGACCAGTGTGTGTGTGAGAGACGCATTGTTATCACTCTTTGGTGAGGATTATTTACTCTTTGATGTGGGGTTATGTATCACTTAAGGAATGTGTTTATGACGTTTGAGGGTTTACTCGAGCCAAGATGATAAGAGCTTTCGTTGGAGGTGGTCATCGGAATGGCACAGGATGCCGTATTCTTGTTACAAGGTCAAGGATGAGAAATGTCAGGGTTACGTTTAAGGGCTGCGTGAGTCGTGAGTGATGTCACAGGTGTGTTTGCGGGCTAACTTGCCATATTCTTGTTGTCAGATTTCCCTACAAAGGACTCCTTGAATTACCTACGGTGTTAAGCTTTCGAGGGAGAGACCAGGTTTGACGGACTTTTCATAGTTGCGTTTGTGAGGGCAGCTTGCATCTCAAAGAATATCTTCGTTTCGTTCAGAGTCATAAAGGAGTTAGATCGTTACATTCAAGTGGATGATTCGTGTAGTGGGAATGTCTTTCGTTACGTTACATGAGGCACAAGAGTTAACGTAACTGAGAGAGTTCCCTAGTTAGAGGGATGTGACAGTTACGATGGATAGGGGTGGCAGAGTGACAAGGGGAAAGTCTCAGAGGTTACAGTTACGTTGTCTGCGCTGCCTATGCTGGTGAACCAACACTAGACTGTGAGGAACGTAGGGGGGTGGTGCTCTTCCCGATGCCCTCCTTGTGGAGCGAGGGGCGTGCGTGGGTCCAGTCTGTTGGTGGTCGCTTGAGCTTCCCCTGCAAGACGCCGCTTCCGCACATCCAGGACGCCCTGCTCAAGCATGTGGGTGATGTGTGAACTATACAGTAACTCTGTGGCCTCAAGGACCCTGTTTGTTGTTGTTGTTGTTATCAGCTTCACCGTTATGCAGATTGTAATTATGTTGTGATTTTGTGTCTATTCGTAAAACGTACCAGGTTTTCTGCCGAATCGTCCGGTGTCTGTGAAATACAAGAGGTGTCACCAGTATTCTTCACTTCCTCCATAACGCGCGTTCCTCCTTCACACTTGCGGCTTCTGCTGGGGCCCAAGTGACATACTGCCCCAGTTGTAGGTTCTTGACTGCTTCAGGAGACTATGTTCAGGATATA
>JAUTXX010248956.1:0-14427 GCA_032273605.1 Panulirus laevicauda | reverse complement strand
GCGCTAGGAAAGACAACAAAGGCCCCATTCGTTCACACTCAGTCTCTAGCTGTCATGTAATAATGCACCGAAACCAAGGCTCCCTTTCCACATCCAGGCCCCACAGAGCTTTCATGGGATGGTTTTGATAAGGGCCTCAGTTGCCCATGCCATGCTGCCTCATCAAACATAAAAAAACATCAAAAATTTTCATTAATGCAGTGCGTATACATAACTTGAAACTTCAACACAGTATCTACTGATGCATTATCCAAGCATGGGTCAGTCTCGATATCAAAAATACAAAGGTATTAATCACTAGCAAGAGGGAGGACACAGTTGGTCACTGATTTGCAACTGAGATGTGGTCTGTAGTTGCTGAGTGGCTTGAATATTAAAGATGCTGCTGTCATGCCACCATGAAATATCTTTTAGTGTCATTTTGTATTAATATGTTTTGAGGGTTATAATGCAGAATAGAGCACTGCTCATCTCATGCTATTCTAATCAGTCTTGTTAAAGCTAAAGAACACTGCAAGACTGGTCAGCACAACATATTTCATGTATAGTTCTTTCTTACATATCAACTTGAAACTTAAAACTTTTGTTTTGATCAAATGTATGTAGAACCTAGGACATTATTTCCTAAGTTACTCTGCAAATGAGCATGTACTACACAAATGTGAGAAGGAATTCTTTCCAATCTAAAGGAACTATTTAGGATCAGAGCAAAGTTTTTGAATGATGTAAACTGGAGTTAGCACTATCATTCTATCCCTGGTTTATGAGTGCTTATATCTGCCATCATAACAAAAGGGTTAATAGATAAGAAACATGATATTGCTGTTTTATAGCAGGTTTAGAAATATAATTGATTAGCAAAAGTGAACTTCTACCAATTACAGGAATTGTTATTTGACATATGTACTGTAACATGGTTTCACAGATACCACAATGTAATATTAGTAAGCTTTTATGAATTTTAAGTTTCATACCACATAAGCATATTTCCTAAGATATAGAGGTTTACTTATTGCTTGTGCAGTAGATACAGATTTATGATTGTCATAACTGGTTAGAGTTTCTACCTAATTAATTGTTGGTGTATATTTTAATACAGCAGAGAGTTATTTACACATGATAATTAGAATTTGCGAATTCTTCTGTGTCACAACTCTTTCTGGTAAACCTCATCTTGCACATCTTCTTACTAACATCGTCTCTAAATACTGGTTCACTGGGCAGTTTATTTGTTCTGGCTTAATATAGAACTAACAAAGTAGCTGCTTATTGGAAATAATATAGTTATATTTTGTGGTGTTGGATACCTTATTATAATCCTTTATATATTCTGGACATGGCAATGGAAAGTTTGATAATAAGGACATCATTTATTAGTCAAGTTAGGAGGACATGCCTCACTCCTCCTATAGTGAATCTTGATGTATAATTTTCTGATGAAAGTGAAAAGTAAAAAAAATTTGGTTTAATGTCTACTAAGCAGAGTTAAGCTGGGACTAAGCTTATTAAGTTGGATGTAAATATACAAGCAACTAAGATCACCAGATTTCTTTCTGGTTAACTTTAATTCTAACTCTAGAATGGAAATTTATGTCTATGGTTAATTGAATTTTTGTGGGAATTATTTTTTATAATAGAAACCAATGTGTGATTGGATAAAAATGAAATATTCACATCCTAGTAGTCATATGTTCCAAAGGAACTATTTCAAAATCCTTGCTGATTTGACAGTAAACTGATTTTCATGAAAAAGAGTTGTTTCTTTGCCATGTTGAATTAAGCCAGAAGTTTAAGCTATGCATCTTTCATGCTCTAGTTTGAATAAGTGGAATCTCTTAAATAAAACTTAATGTCGGGGAAGTTAGTAAAGCAACCTTGTTGTTGGATCTCATATTTACATCCCACTGGTGGAGCTTAGAGAAGGCCAAATTGTGATCTGATGTTTGTATTGTAAAATATTTTTGCTCCTTCTCTCTTATTTAGAACATTAATTCCAGCAGGACTTGTTCACTCTATAAGGAGTGGTGCTTAAATTTACCAAACACATCTGACCACAATTGAGGAAATGAAAAATCTTCTCTCATAGCATTTTGTGAATAAAATTATTGTATGAGCAACAGTGCCAAATGTCCTGGACAATTTAGTTTCCATTTTGTTCTGGAGTAAGATCATGGAGCACCTGATAAGGTGAGATGTAACTAAAGGTAGAATCCTGATATTAATTAAAGTAATAGTGACTGTTCTTGAAATACAGTAAAGCTTTTTAAGCATTTTGTAAATTTATATGTCGTATGAGAACATTAATTTTCTAACAGTATTCTGCTTATCTGTCTTAAATTAGATTGAATATTTTTTATGGTGTTAGTGTAAAGCAGATTAGGATGCAAGTTTTATAGTTTGGACATTGCCTGTCTAAGTCATAAACATTTTTGTAGTTTGGTCAAGATTGGTTGCTGACATTACAGTTTGGTGTCTCACATACTTTAAATAACCAACTTTAAAGATGTTTATTAAAAAGAAAAAACTTGTAGCAAACAACAGGTTGTGAAATATGTTGAGGGAGATTTTGGAAACTATAGACTTCTTGAAAATAATTTACCAGTTAGTATATTCATTTTATCTGTCACATCTGTATGTCTGTTTATCTTTATATGTGTCAGTTATTTCTGTTTACCTGTCTGTCTGTCTGTCAGTCTATCTATCTATGGTTATGTACAGAGAAAAGCATACTTGACTTTTGCGTATCTTGATAATTCCTGCTATCCACCTGTACCACATCTAATGCTGTAACTACCAGTTTTCCACTGCAAGTCTAGCTACCTGACATTTAGAGACAGCTTGTACAGTCTATTATGAGATGGTCACTAGGGGCCTTCCTCTTCATTTGTAGTCTTTTATTTACATTGTTGGAGATCCTATCTGTATTTCGCTTAGGCTACCCTCATTGGTATTGATTACCGTTATGTGCTGACAGATAGTTGGTTTTGTGGAACCCTGGCAACAGGTTAGGTAAAATGTCGACTTCCAAGACTTTCTCACAGATTCCTGCAGCATGTTTCCTGGTGGATGATTATCATATTGAGGTCTTCTTATGCTGTAACTCATTCTCTTTACTTTAAATTTACAGTTTTCAGGTTGATTCTTATCAACCATGTAACAGACCAACTTTGGAGTTTGTGAAAATTCCCTTGTAAGTTGTTGCAGTCTTTCTCCCTTCACCTCTCTCATAATTTTTGTTTACTGCACCCATGTTCATGTAGGAATAAAAACCTACAGGCAAAGTCATTTTCATAGATCAAGTAGAGTAACAGTCCCAGAACAGAACTCTGTAGTACTCTGCTATTGACTTCAACTCAATTTAAGAAGGATTCTTTGACATGTATCCTTTGTTCTGTTCCTCCTAGGTAATCTTCTGTCATTTGAAAGTCTCCTCCTTATTCTTGCCTGGTGGGCTGTGTTCATGATTAGCCTTCCATGCAGTACAATGTCAGATACTTTGTGGCACTCTAGATACAAAGAATCCACACAGCCTCACTTGCTCATAGAAATCTAACAGGTTTATTACAGATAACCTTCATTCCTCAAAACCATGTTATATCACACTTAGATAATTTCTCCTTTGTAAAAAGCCATACTTTGCTTTTGTATTAGCTTTTTCAGAGCCCTATAGACACTTGTCAAGGAGATTGGTTTGTAGTTCAGTGTATGTTATCAGGTTATTTTTTGTAGGTAAGTATTACAGGTAATTAGTATATGGTAGGTAGCCACCAACCAGGAAGATATTTTACTGTTACTACCCTCCAGGGCATCAGGAAGGTTAGTGATGGTAGTATAGTGAGTCAGATTTTCAGTGGTTGTCAAGTTGCACTCATTTGACCCAGTTAGGTGTCTTCTATTTCGGCTTCACCAACACATGTAATACTGGCATTTGGTCCACAGACATACAATCTCTCCTTGTTACACATAACATTTGACAACACTTTACTTGCACAACTTGTTCTTCATAACTAGATTTTCCTGTGGTGAACACTATGTGGTATCTCTGCCATTTGGCAAAATGGTAGGAGTATAGATAGAAGTACTAGCTAGGAACTTTAGGAAGGAGCATTAGGTAGAAGTAGTTGGTAGGAACAATAGGTGGAAGTATTATGTAGTAGGTTGGAACGTTAAGTAAAATTCTTTGATAGGAACATTAGGTAGGAACCTCTGGAAACTGCGCTAGATTTGCTTTCTGCCAATGGCCTGTTACAGGTGAGGCACTAGAGGTAAAGAAGCAGCTCTGGAGTTCATCATTTATAGAGACTTTTGCCATGGCCACCCCCTAGAGGGAGTTCCTGGAGGGAATGAGCCTTAGAAATATAGATAGATAAATAGATATATTGTATTTGCCCATTTCCATTCCCTTGGCACTTTGCCTCTCTCCAGTGACATCTGGAACAGTTTTTTAAAGGTACATCAAGTAAATTCACTCATGTATTGTAAAACTTCCTCTTCATTTTATCTTACTAGTGATTTGGGCTTTAGTGTCTTCTACTGTGAAAACACTTTTAAATTTTATATTTATTCCCTCGCATATCTTTTTATCATCCTCTACACTTCTCTCTAAATCCCATAGAATTTATTCCTGATGAATTTAAGGAAAAGTTTTTCAATTTTTTCCAAAAGTCCACAATATTTCTTTTAAAGTTTCTTTGTTCCTCCTTTCTTATCATGTAATACTCTTTCCTATCTCTCTCATACCTTGAAAATACTGGCTGGCTGTATCTTTGCCATTGCATATTTCAGAATTACTTTGGTTTTTTGATACATTAAACTATTCTTCCCTTTTTCTTAACGTTCCCTCCGTCGTTGAGGTTAGAGGTACCCATGTTCCTACTTGTCCTCTGTAATCTGTACAGAATGTTTGACCACAGTGCCTATGTTCCTGGATACTAATATTTGTACTGTAATGGGAATGAGATATTCACTCACTGGGCCCCATCTCTTAAACATTCTCTACTAGCATACAACTTCTTGAATTTATATATGCTCTATGCACAAGACATGTCCTCAGTCATTCT
Organism: Panulirus laevicauda; assembly: GCA_032273605.1. Lineage (NCBI taxonomy): Eukaryota > Metazoa > Arthropoda > Malacostraca > Decapoda > Palinuridae > Panulirus > Panulirus laevicauda. The sequence continues at coordinate 9,367 of JAUTXX010248956.1, read as the reverse complement.
TTTCCGTTCATCCACCCCATCTATACTATAAAAGTACTTCTTTAAATTTTTTCTTTTACAAGTTTCTTGCTTATTTTCATGTTAAGTCCATTGATTTCACTCTCTGTACACCTCTGGAAGAACTGTTCACTGTCCACATCATTGCTCTGTTTTAAAAACTTAAAGGTTTTAATCAGGTCATTCCTCACCCTTCTGTTTCAAGGAGGACACATTTGAAGTTTTAGCCTTTTTAACTCGGCCTTCTTAATTCTGGTACTATCTGTGTTCCCCTCCTCTGGACCTTCTGTGTAAGGTCTTTGTGATTCTTTAGGTGCAGTGAACACAGCTTGCTAGATATTTCCTTGCCCATATAATTGAGAGCTATTCCAATATTTGCCTGCAGGTATCTTGCCTCCTTAACTCATCTAATGTGAGACTAGCAACAGGTTAGGGATGTATTTACCTCCTAAATCCTTATCATACACCGAATCTTGGAGCTTTATTTCCTGCAAAATAATAATCGTATTTATGCCTTTTTTTCACTTTGTTTGCTCCTTCCTTGAGGAACGTACTCTAAATAAGAAACTATCAAAGTCGGTGCTTTTCACTTAATGCAGTGTTTTCCCTTGAATTTACTCTGAAGCATCTAAATACCAGAAACATATATCAAAAGTTTTTCGTTTTGTTTTCAGTCATAAATGGTGAAAGTATTAATTTCATGCTTATCACTTCTTGTCTTGATCAAAGCATTTTTTAGTTTCTTCTGTAATTCCACTTCTTTCACAAAATATGCACTAAGCGAATTACGTTTCGTCTTGGCACTACAGTACTCTTATGCACTGGGGCATGTGCTTGTCCCTTGGACATTATCATGCACAGACAAGCAGAATGATGAGGAAAAGATCACTTTCAAGTGCAGAGTATCTGGGAGAGACTAGTGTAAACAGTGAATTGAATGCATTGCTTCAATGTATGGTACAGGAACTAGTCTCAGAAGCGTGGCTTTGGTGCCCCTCACAAATAGTGTTCTTGTTTCTAGGAATACATTTCTGGATTTTAAAGCATATGTAAAGTATTGAGAATGGGACATAGGGAAAGAAGGCCTTGATATGATTATTTTCTAGCTAGAAAAAAGGCTTCTGGATTCCGTGTATGAGGATAACTTAGGTTGACATTGTCCCTAACCTGTCACCAGTGTCCAAGAATGTTTATTTAATCAGTTTTTGGAAAATTTTGGATATTGGGAAGGGAGATAAAAGGTCATATACCAGCAGTGCAGTTGTCTTTTCACAGGTACTCTTTACTGTCCCCCTTTCATTCCCCACCCATCTTTCTCTCTCATATTTATGATTTTATGTAAACTTCAGATTTTTTAAACAGATGTGACAGTTTTAATTTGATTGATTTACTAGATATAATTCACTTCTTGTAGATTGTTGTACATGGGTAAGGATTGATAAAGGTAGTCATATTCATTTTTACAAGAAACTTGATGATCAGTCATTGATTTTACAATATTGGAAATTCTTCACATAACTAATAAATGATATGTAATTTAAGAAATACTGATCTTAGTCTTTTTTCAAAGATACTGCTTTTAAATTCAACGTATTCATCACTGCTGTGATTTGCTAAAATGACCAAACAAAGCAGATGTAATCTTAATTCATCAGTAAGGAAAAACAGGCATTCATGGTAGTTATTGGTATTTACATTAGAAAAAATTCACTTAGGCAACTTGGGTGCTATCTGCAGTAATATATTAGACAGTAATCTTTATTGATGATTTTCTCCAGGACTGCTTCCTTCTTGACACTGGTGTTGGAGTGTATGTATGGATTGGCAGTGGCTCCAGCAAGAAAGAAAAAATCAAAAGTATTGAGATGGCTGGTAGGTAGCTGTTTTATTATTACCTTTGTTTTGTTAGAATGAGAAAAGGACATTTTATGTTACTCTACAGAGAATGTAAATTCTCAGCACTTTCACATGTAGGAGTCTCTTTTTTTTTTTTTTCTTTTGGCACACCTATCAATTACTATACAATCCAGTAATATCTGCTGACCATCTTACCAACTCACCCATGAATAATTAATGCACATCCTTTTTAAACTAGGAATTTCCGATCAAAGGTCACTTTTCAGCTCTCAACTCCACAAGCTTTTCACCATTGCTTTGCACCACACTGAATACCCATGCCTCCCAATTATACACTCAACTGCCCCATTTACTCAGTTTCTCATTCAAATCTACCATCAGTACTACCTGATCCCTTGCATTAAAACTACAGAAACACTCACTAAGCTGCTTTCAAAGCACTTGCCTCTCTTCATCATTCTTCTCGTGACCAAGTGCATAGGCACTTGGCCATCTCTCTTAATCCACTTTCATTTTTACCTGTATCAGTCTGGAGCTCTCTTCCTTACACTCTCATACATTTCCACAATTCCTCCTCCAGCAGTATTGCTGCCCTTTCCTTAGTTCTTGCTTTCACATAAACCACTAATATATCCCTAAGACATACCCAAAATATTCTTTCCTTTACCCTTAAACTTTGTTTCACTGAGAACTAAAACATCCAGGTTTCTTTTATGCAAAAATTTTACCAATCCATCTCACTTTCTCATATTGTTTACATCCACATGAATCTAGACACCCCAACTTGTGCCTCGGGGTTAATTTTCAAAATACTAGACTTTTGGGTGAAAGAACCTCTGTTACCCTGAAAAGTCTTGATATTTTACATTGTCCAGAAATGTTAGTCTTGCTCTTTTAAGAATGCTTAATGCTTCTGAAGTTGATATATTGGATACACATAAATGGTTAATGCTTTCATTTGTAGAAGACAAACAGGTATTGGAGGTTAACCATCAATGTGGCAGTTAGTTACAGCAGTCCATAATCATATTTGAGTTGCTCATTGTCCTAATATTCAAAATTTAATGTTATTATTACTTTTGCATTCATGAATGTTTAAGATCCTAAGTATTTTATGCCATTTAACCTAATTGTATGTTTTGTAACAGTCTGTTATTCTTCACATTTGATTTTCTTAAGAATATTATTTTCAGAATTTACTGTGTGTGATATTGATTTATAAAGACTGCCATTAAGCACCCACATCCAAGTAGGATTGGTTTGTAATCCATATATATTATGCTGTATACCATTAGATGTTACTTTGTTAATATTTTGGGGGAAAAATAACATTGACCCAAGTTTTTGCATAAACCATGATTTTTTTTATCAATAGAGAAAGTGCAGAGCTTGTTATTTTCTTGCAAAAAAAATATATAGAGTATTTTGTATTGCTTTTCTTTCCCATTTATCTTTCTCATGATGAAAATACAGTAAGGAATCTTGCTTTTAATCTTGCCAATGAATTAGATGTAAGGATATGTAAGGAGAGTTTTGAAACAAAATATGGTGTTATCTCTAAGAGCACTCTTTCTAGATATTATAGCAGGATATGTATATTCCCATGACTCAAACTCTTATGGGCAGTGGTAGGTACATGTAAAAGACAATCACGTGTGAAAATCACTCTTGTTTGATAATGACTTGGTGATGAACATTTCTGTGAAAATGTGCTAGTACTTCATGGGAGAGAGTCTGGGACTATTATTCAGCCAAAAATATATGAGTAGAGTGAAAATGATTGGCAAATTTCATTTAGTATGACATAACAGCTGTCATCAGAAGATACTTTCATGTAGACTGAATTAAATATCAGTTATGTGTGATCACAAGTTCTAAAAGGAATTGGTTTAGAAATGGAAAGCCTTATTAACTAGCAGTCAAGTAACCAGAAAGCTCTTGTATCAGAATTTTTCAGTATTTCCCAATGCAAGTGCACATCATCACTATTATTCATATAACATTTTTATTGTGTTATGGCCTGCTCTTTAAGCTTCATGCAGTTTTGCGCCACTGGTAGTTACAGACACTACTTCGTAGAAGCACAATTTTACAGTTGTATGTAAGAGGAATCATCAGATTTACGTTTTTTAACATACGTGCTGCATACTACTCTGTGAATGTTCTCTGCTGTAAGTACATGTAGGCCTTTAAGAAAAGCATACAGAGTAGCTGCAAGTAATGTTACAGTGATACTTTAGTATAGTTTCAAAACTATAGTATGCTTTGCTTTACTCAAAATACAGCCAGATTCAATGTAGTCAGTATTACAGGGGGAGGCTTCTCTATTTTCAACCTTGTTCCCTCTCATTGCAATGTAACAAAAGAAATCCATGAAAAAATTTAAAGGAGGTACCTTGCATGCCCCAATATAGACACACATGTAGTTGGGAAGCTTTGATTGGTGATAGGATTCCTGCTCTTGGTTTAATTTTTAATTTTTCTCCAGAAAACATAGTTATATTTAGTGACTTCGGGTTATGAAATATTTTTTAAGGCCCTCTTTTGTTGGCTGAATACATTTGTAACATTAAAACATTAACAGATGATTATATGATAAGTATCAAGTTGTCTTACTGATAAGAACTACCTTATGCACATCATTTTCATCTCAAAGCTGCGTACATGGAGCAGAAGGGCTATCCCAAGTGGATGAATGTGCAGCGAGTGGTTGAGAAAGCAGAGCCAGCAGTGTTCAAGGCTTACTTCAAGACTTGGAAGGAGCCTGAAGAACAAGTTGGACTCGGTCGTGTATTTACTGTGCGACAAATGTCTGCAGGTTAGTTATCTGGTCATTGTGGTATGCACATTTTATTCATAGTAATTATTATTTTTTCAGGAGACATTTTTTCAGTTTAAAAGTTTGCTTAGAGATATGATTGCCAAAGGGAATGGAAAAAGTAAACTTTTTCATGTGGAAGTGTGAATCTCATGAATAGCAGTAGGTTTACATCATAACCTTTGGTTAGCCCTGGCTGCCCATTTTAATTTTCTCAAGATTTAACTAACATACTAATGTCTCCTTGAGCAGATCAATTACGGTAATTTATAAAGTGTTTCTCAAATATTTTTGATTGCTATACACATTCTGTCAGCAAAGACACAAGAACAAATTACCAAACATTGCTAGAAAAGCCCTCAAAACCCTACGTATTAGTTTTGCTACCAAATAACTGAAGTAGCTACTTCTGTTTAAACCAGCTTCATCTTATTATCTTTTTTTCTTTTATTCTTCCTATTCTTCCAAAATTCTTTGGCATTTGCTTAAGTAGTTATTTGGATCTCATTATAAGGACATGTTGAGGTAAACGGTAGCTAGAGATGTAAGGACTGACAGCATGTTACTGTAAGTTTTCCGATAACTGTAAATGCAAAAAAATTATGATCTTAATAGATTCCAGTCATTGTCACCAGTTATATTTATTTAAGTTGAACCCATAATTTTTGCATGGCTTTGTCTAATTAAACAGTTTAATTGCTGTTAGTTGCTGTGTAGTAAAGAACCACAACATTTAAAAAATGTCGTAGTCTCAGATTGTGAATTTTAATGATACTACTGCCTGGATTAGAGGGATTTCCTCACCTCACACTGTCACAGGAAAGCAGTACGATGTAGAAAAAGCATATTTCTGTAATGTGATTAAAGAAAACTAAGATAAACTTCCCATTGCTCCATTATTCAAAGAAAAAGTGCTAAAGATATATGTTGCTGTTATAGGGGATGAAGTTTATTAAGTATATCAGAAAAAGTGTATCCAAGAGTGTTGATTGATAGTGTGATAGAAGGGACTGAATGCAGAATAAGTGAGGAGCAAGGGAGACTTTAGGAAAGGTAGTGGATGTTTGGATCAGATTTTTGCGGTGAAAATGATTGTGGAAAAGTATACAGCAAAAGGTAAGAAGCTGTATGCACATTTACAGGATGTGTTAGATATGGTGTGAAACCCTATTACAGAGGAGCAAATGCATGTGTAAGAGTGCATGATGGACAGAGTGATGAGAAATGAAAGCAAAGGTTGGGAAAGGGGGTGCAGTGATGGAGTTTACTGGTGAGATATTGTAGCTAGTGATGAGCCTGTTTGTAGGCGATACTGTGTTGTTTGCCAAGAGTTGAGAGGAGTTGCAAAGGATTAGAAGTGTTTTATGATGAGTGTAGGCATAGGCAATTGAAGGTCAATGCAATAAAAAGTAATGGTGTTTGAAAGGAAAGAGAGTGCAAGCGTAGATTTATAAAGCCTTGTAGAATGAGAAAAGAAAGTGTACCTACTGTGTTATAAGTATGGGGGAAAAAAACTGGAAGAGGTGACAATTTAAGTAATTTGGAGCTCACTTGGGTAAGTTTGATGTTACACAAGGGGAGATAGGGGGGGAGAGCAGTTCAGGTAGAAGAGTCATTGGATCCTTTGATAGAATAATGAAGGGTATAAGTGTATGGAATTGAAGAACACATTAAGAGACAGCATTGTCCTCCTGATTCTGACATGTGTAGTTGAAACATGGACATCGAATGAGTCACAGATGTCAAGGGTTTAGGTTGAGGAAATAACTGTTTGAAAGGAGCATGTTGTAGGACTAGATGAAATGAACTAAGAAATAAGGTGGTGTATACGAGAGATTTGGTATGGCAGGGAATGCAAAAGTAATGAATCGTGGAGTGATAGAGTGAGTGTAACATAGTACTAAAAGGTGGTTCATACACATGGAAGACTGCAAGATGAGGAGTTTGCAAGGATAGTATACAATAGCACGATGAAAGAGGTTAGTGTTAGAGGAAGACCACCTGTGAAGTGGGGAAATTGAGTGGAGGAGTCCTCGAGGCAGAAGAGAAATGGAAGAATGCAAGGAATGGTGTATGCAAGGGAGGCATTTAAGGACAGGGGTAAGAGGAGGATCTGTAGCCATGGCCATCCCCTCGATAGGAGTTCCTGGAGGGAATGGATGTCAGAGATATGGGAGATAGAAAGACTTCCTATCTACCTTGTTATAATGTCTCTTAATGAGTGTAGTATGAGAGCTATTACAATCAGATTTATGTTTATTCAACTGTTTTGTAAGAGCTACGATACTGATCATATTGAGGACACTTTTGAATGAGCCTTGATACTGATGGCTCTTTAGTTGAACATTGGCTTTTGAAGGAGTCTTGATACTGATGGCTCTTTTGTTGAACACAGGCTGTATCTTTGTTACTGTTAGAAATTTGTTCATGCCTATGGTAGGTTTATATTGGCATTTGAGGAAATTAGATGTATTTGATTTAGTTCCCTCTTACACCATTGCATAAGGGAAATGTCTCCACATACTTAAAACCTTCCTCTCTGAACTTAAATGCAGAAATCTTTAGAAATGCTATCTCTGTCATAAAAAGAGACATGTATAAGATATGATTGTAGTTGAAATAAAGATTTTTGAAGACATGTTTATGTTGATTTTCTTCAGTGTCTGCTCCTGAGACTGACTTTGATGTTAGCTCTCTGCATAGAGAAAAACGTCGCCTTCTGAGAAAGAATGCAGGCCCTGCCTTTGGTTTTATGCCTGATGATGGATCTGGCAAGGTAAATTCACAATTTTTGATAATGTATGGTTTGTTTATTTTCTAAAAATGCCATAGTTGGTAGGAGATAGAGAAGAAGGAGGGAAGTGTATTAAACTGATATGGTGTCTAATAACATTGTTAAAAGAATATGTGTTGTGTTTGTAAACGATGGTAAAAGAATTTTGTTTGTATGATTGTGATTGATAGTTGTAAATGCTTTCCTACAGCTCAAGAATGTCCTGAGATGTGCATTTCATAGATACAAGGAAACCTGAGAATGGGGTTGATCATGATATAGCTCTTTAGGCTGACAAGTTTTTCCCATAAATTTACTTTCAGATTTATGCAGATCAAATTATTACTTAATAAGCAAAATCATGGGGTTTTCACTGAAGAAAATGGATTTTTGGACAGAATTACAGCTAATCTTAAGAAAAGATATTTTTGGACAGAATTACTGCCAAACTAACTAAATTTTCATTAATTTTCCCCCAGTAGTTATAGTATGTAATGATCTTTTATATCTTTGTATGGTAATAATGATAGCTATGAAATAGGGGTGTGTGTTATAACATGAATTTTATTTTGGATTAAACCATTAATCAAGAGAACATTCCTTAGTTTATAGATGTGATTTTTCTTTTGTTGCAGGTAAAACAATTTTTTTGTAAGTATTATATTTTGTAATCTATTTGAGGAAATGCTGGCCTCTGTCTACATATGGTTATACAAAGGAATTCAAACAGCAACATACCATTAGGTCCTTTTGAGGCTGTTTGTGATAGTGGAAAATATCAAAAACACTCAGAATAGTGTAATAAAAGTTAGAAAGCATACAGATTTTTCAAAGAGAATAACCTGTAAATTGTCATTTTGACTATGGAGGCACAAATGATGAAAGTTGTGCTCTTAAAGTGAAATATTTATCAAGTCTGTTCTTATATGTAACTGTGGTACTGTTTTCATAAACTCTACTTTGCAAATTGTTCCTTATGTAAACAATCCTGTTGAAAATGTAATTTGCTTCATTCGAAGTAAATCATTTGTCCTCGAGTGAAATCAGATGAATCAAGTCTTGGGTAATTTGATTTGATCATTTTGAATAATTCATGTAAATTGCCTCTTAACCTTCTCTTTTCAGAGTTGGATAGATTGAAGTTGTATAATCTCATCTCAAAGGATTTGTTTCTCAGTCAGGTTTCTTGACACTGTACTTTCTCCATTCTGTTTTTCTTTTTTTATTACGGTGGCCAAAATTGAAGACGATATTGAAGATGTAGACTAACCAATGAATTGTAAAGAGTGAGGATGATTCCCTTGACTTGAATTCAAAGGCTCTGCCTATCAAACCAAGAATTTTGTTCACTCTTCTGTGCACTGCTTACTTGGTTTTAGATCACCAGACATTATTACACCCAAGTCTTTTCTCTCATTTTACTTTTTGCAGTTTGGAAAAATTCATACTGTAGCTTGTCTTTTCGTTTTTTCTGTCATTATTTAAAACCTTGCAGTTATTGATATTAATATTCATTTGCTTCCTATGAGCCCAGTTCATCAGTATGTCTATATCAGTTTGAAGCTGCAGATGCTCAAGTTCATTGATAAATTTATTACCCAGCTTTGTATCATCAGTGAATTTTGATATCTTGCAATGCAGCCCATTATCAGTACCATTGATATGTATGAGAACAAGAACCAGCTCCAAGATTGATCCTTGTGGTACTCCACTTGTTATGTCTAACCATTTTGAGGCTTGACCATTGATCGCTACTCTTTGTTCATGGCCAGATAACTAATTTCTTACCCCTTGAAGTACAATCTTATCAATACCATGTGACTTAGTTTTTGCATGTAATCTTCTGAAGTGGAATCTTACTGAAAGCTTTTTAGAAGTCTAGATAGATAACATCAACTGCTTTACTTTCATCGTACATGTTG
>JAUTXX010248955.1:0-20263 GCA_032273605.1 Panulirus laevicauda | reverse complement strand
ATTCAAAACAATGTACGTTTTTTTAATTTTGGTTGGCATCCCTCATTTATTTGGAAAAATTTTAGAAATTAAAAAAAGGTACGTGAACATTTATAAAATCGTGTATACCGCACTATAGTTATTAGTGTACTTGCCACCCAGAATTTTGTGGCCTTGGTGATTGTTTACTGTCTTCCATGTTCTTTCTGGTGCACAGCTATGTGCAGTTCTTGCACGTTTGTGTATTTTGTGCTCCTTGGATTACTATTGTGGACAGTGTCTCCTTACAAGCATTGTCAGTAATTACCTGACAGCTCCTCAAAGTCATCTCCGTCTTGCACAAAGCACAAGAACGTTTTAAGCCTTGGAAAGAAGATGGAATTGTGCAGTAGGCTGGCTTAGAGCAAGTCGGCTTGACGACTTGATATGACATCACCAAGCAACAGAAGATCAAGGAAAATAGTTGTGCTCATTTGCTTACATATGTTAATATTTCTTCTCTGAAAAATATTTACAGCAAGGTTAAATACTTTAGAATATTACAGTTTCTAAATTATGTAATAAATTAAAAAATCTCAAATAACTGGAATATCTCAGATAACAGGTTTCACTGTAGTACTTTTAAGTGTATTACACAGAAATGAGGGAATCAGGCTCTACCTCTGAATTCTTAACAGAATGGGAAATGTGGATGGGATTTACTTATGCCACAGGAAAGCTTTTGACTTACTATACCACAAAGGAGATTGCTTGTTGATTTTGAAGCTTTTGGAATTAGTGGGAAGGTTATAGATTGGATCAAGGACTCTTGAGGGAACTACGTAAGAGGTCTAGGTAATGTTGAGACTAGGTACAGGTTGGGAGCATGTCACCAGTCATATACGGTACACCAGGTGTACCTTGAGACACTTAAATAGTGAGATGTGCAGTATTTTTGGAAATGTTTTTATCACAAAATGATATTATAACTAAGGGCTTTCATCAGTAGTATCTGTTTTTCTGAAAATTTTACAACTTCTCCAATTATTATATAATGAGATGATATAGATCTTTTATGGGCCACCTTAACATTTTTGCATAGAGTGACCAGTGTGTAGAGAAAATTAGGTTGTAATGTAACATCTTGTAACAATAAGTGGGATGCCACTATAAGCATTAATGGCCATATATTTTGTTTCATGGTAGAAGCAGGTGATTCAAGAATCATGAATATATTGAATATAATACACCAGCTACAGTGAGCAGAAAATAAAAAAAATTGGGTTGTGTACATCCCAGCTGCAGTGAATGGGTTAAATATCTGGCCTGTCTTTATAGTGGTAAAGCTGATATATCTAACCTCTTTCAGTGTATTTCATTTTCTTCCTAATACTTTCTTTGCCTTTTTTCACCCCACATCTGAGTATAACACCATTGAATTCCTCATGGAAAGCATGTTTCCTAGCCTACTGAAGCATCTTGGTACACATGATTTTGAAGGTAATCTACACTGCTTTTCCCCTTCTTTACTATACTTTTATATTCTTTATGTTCCTTTAATCTTAGAAAATGTACATGCCATGTATGTTTTTTTCCCCTGCCAACATTTCTTCTCTTGTTGGAATATGGTCTTCTTCCAGTATGGGAATTAGCACCACCTTACATATGTCTACTGTCTGTTTCACCAAGTCATTAGTAAATTATCCACCTCTAGGTCTCTAGTTCCTTCTAAAATCTTTTTGCCTTCATACATTGATATTAAATACTTTGAACTTTACCAAATCCATCATCACACACTCCATATACACCAAGTCCCTGCTTTGTTAGAGATGCATTCAGAGACAACATAACTTTGTGGAATCATCAGGTAGTAAATCCCATGGTGGAGAAATATCAACTTAATTTTCATAACAAAAGGTGAATAAAATGTTAAGGAACATGCAATACAGTTAAGGATAATTATTAATCTAAGTATTTAATCAAAAGTCAAACCACAGGATAATGTTTTTGCTTAATATATATACATTTTTTTTCATACATATTCGCCATTTCCCGCATAAGCAAGATAGCGTTAAGAACAGAGGACTGAACCTTAGAGGGAATATCCTCACCTGTCCCCCCCTCTCTGTTCCTTCTTTTGGAAAAATTACAACCAACTCCAGCACCTCACACAGCAGGATAGTACTATTTTGGTGTCACACCCCATCACTGGGACATCCTACTTCCTAGAACTGCATCCATCACCAAATTGACTTTTATCAATCAGAACTCATACAGACAGATATAAGAGTAGTCCTACACTTACCACAATGAATGTCTTAAACAGTCCATGAACAAGTACATATCCAAGCAAGTTAACAGCTTGGTTTTCTCTTAGTTAAGCTATGTGGAATGTCTACTATTTAACTGTAATTCAGTCAACTTATAACTATTCATCTCTCAATGTTTAATAAATTAGCACTAAATGCAAAATGTATAAACTATAGTATTTTCACTGTTAAACTTCCAGTATATCTGCCACTTTGACTTTGTAGATGTACCTCACTCATATTCTTATCCAAAGTGTGGAAGTATCCTGCCTTACCTTTATCTTAAGCTCTTTTATGTTTAGTTAAGTAGTTACTGTTATGATCTCCCAGTTCTGTAATAACTCAACTTAGTTCTTTCTGCTTTGTACAAAGCATTTGACTTCACCAGGCTTCTTGGATTCCTCAGGGGAAGAGATGGAGAGAATTGTAAGAGTATCACTCTAATATGTCACAATAAAAGTCAGTAGGTACCATGCCACTGTACAACATACGAGCATGCCATACTGTTCCTCTGTTGTAACTCTGTATAAAGTCAATGCTTTTGAACTTATTTACAAGCCCCACATGTTTAGCTTTATTGTCAGTCTCATTTGGCTAGCAGTATCAAAGACCTTTTAACAGTCCAAGAATACCCAGTCCACCCACCCATCCCTTTTCCTCTCTTCTGTGGTCTTTCCCATTCTCATCAGGGTTAGGACCTTCTAACCCTTTATCTTTCCCCACCCACACTATCTTCCCAACTAGGTAGCAGCAGCTCACTTATTTCGGACCACCTTCAGCCAATCAAGGATCTCTTATCGATGATGACAATCTCTTATAAGATAAACCCCAACTACAGATTTTTGGTTGAGTAAAATTGTTGAATTTTGAAACAGAACTATTGTCATTTACCTTTTGAAGACTTTATCAACAGAGAATCATGCCTTACACCAAGTGAGACCTCTTAGAGGCCTCTTAGACTTCACCAGTGCACCCTTGAAAGCCCTTTTGGTGAGAAACATCTCTGTGGATTAAGACAAGTGTTGTTGGACATGGCCCACCTATGTTTAAACAACGGGTGAAAAGTCACCTTTACCAGGGTTGCATCATCATCTGTTGATGAAATGTAGTAAGGAGTCATTCATATCCTTGCAGATAGAAGTGGTGCAACTTTGAAGCTGTAGGAGCCCCCAAATGAAAGGGGTCCTGGGGTCATATGGTAATGATTAAGACATGCTTTAGTAACTCAACCTGGGCTTTACATTAGAGAGCCTGATGTTAGAAAGGTTACTCAGTAACCCTGCATTGTGGGACATCAAGAAAGGGGCTTTTGGCACTCATCTTCCACTTTCTTGTGATGGTATCTCAGTTTAGATTTGGATTTACCAAGTGTGGTTCTGGGCATTCCTTCTTCAGGAAAGTCGGATTCCATTGTGCAACTGAAGGTTTTTATTTTCACCTTTGGCTTGTCTTTTTATAAAGTATATTTTTAAACCTTTCTCCATCATGTGGTTATGAATTCATGCTTGCTGGACAGTCTGCAGAGAGAGGAGAGAAATGTAGGTTTTGAAACAAAATCTTTTCTTTCTTAAGTGTACCATGAGCATTTTGCCTGATTTCTCACCCTTCCCTGAGTTTTTCTTCCCCATAACCATTTCTGTCCATACCTGTGATCAGTGAACTGTGAGCTCTGACAGGGTGGAAGAGAGTAGGTAAATGTCAACCTGGAGGTGGCCACTGATTGGCCGAGAGCTGACCTGAAATTAAGGGATGGTTGTGATTGCATTTGGATGGCACACTGAGGGTGAGTGAAAGTTGGCACCTTTTCACTCAATATTATAAGGTTTAGAAGGTCCTGACCCAATTATTCTCAGAAAATATATGCTTTGTAGAACACTGCCTTGGAGAGAAATGTTTTTCAGTTTTAAAAACCAACACATTTTACCTTCTCAACCAGTATGGCTTCAACTGGGGCATAATATGCACCTTTTCAACCAACATGAAGAAAAATAAGGTCAGCTGGAGAGAAAGTGGGTCCATATTGACTACTTTAATTTTGTCTTGAAGATTTACTGGAGAACTTAGTCTTATTATTAGGTCACATGTTTTCATTGTTCATTAGATATAGTTTCAGGTTTCTTAGTATTAATTTTTTCAACTGTATATTTCATGACAATGATGGATCATTCATTTAGGCACTGTGTGGAGTATGGGGTGATAAATCTTTATAAGTAATTAGGCCTAGAAATGAAATACAAAAGGCTTACAAACTTTTTCAAAAGCAGCATTGGTGCTCATTTTTCATCCTAAACTGACTGAAATTGAAATATATCCTCCTCCTCAATTGTCTAAGGATTTTATGTAACATTAGTTTTCTCCATTTTTTCTTTTTGCGAGGATTACAGTTGCTGTGTTACCTAAGAAATGTTAGGTTAAGGCTGTATTGAATATTGGTTGCTCAGTTTTCTTAAGCACTGTCAGATCACTGTATCACACTTGATAGTGCAAGAATTAAGTATGAATGCATACACAGGAAGAATTTAGCTTATATTTAGTCCTCATTATTGTGTTGATACAAAATGTATTCCATGTGTAGAGGATTTGCATTAACATAATGCTCACTTAATAGCATTCTGTAATGTCCAGTTCTGTTCATGCAGATCTCACTCTGTGGGATAAGTTTGCTATTCACTTACTAATGGTCAAACTTTTAGGATAGTTCCTGTCCATTGATTTGATATCATGAAAAGTTCAGTTTATTTGCCTTCCTGAACACTTAAGTGTGCTGTACATAAAGAGAATCTGTCCATATCCTTTAGGAATTTTCTTAATCATAAGTATAGATGTTTAGATTTATATATTTCAAATTGATTTGTACATGCAATGCTGTGTTGTGTGTTTTTTATATGATTACTGATGAAAGGCCCTTGTGACATTGTGCTTTAGAAGGATGGTGTCTTAATCTTCTAGGTACCAAAGTCGAATCAGGTTTGGACCTGATTATTGCATAGTGTGAACAGTGAACGTTCATGAGTGTTAGGTTAGTATTCCTTATGTTTTGAAAGGTTGAGTCTTTCTAGATAATTTTAAGATTAAGCTCATAATATGGTCCTTTATAAAAATCAAATAATGAATGACCCTTCTGGATGTATCACTAAAATCCACACAGTATCTTGAAGAAGCAGTTGGTCTTTGTAATAGCCCACCAAGGTCATTATGTGCTTATTGGTATGAGCTTAAAGGAGCATATTTAGGATTTTAAAAATTATTTGTTTGATAAGGGCTTTCTGCAAGGTTTGTTTTTGTTTATTTATAATGGGTAGATCTCCATATTATTTCATTAACTAATGATTATGAAGCTGTAAGATTAAGGCTTTAGTTTAATTGGTTTGGTGAACAGTGTGTATTTAATAATAATTTCTGTTTACTTATATTAGTCATATTACCATACATATTTATTTTTCAGATGATTTTTTTTAATATTCATTGCTAAGGTACAAGATCAGGGATTTGTGATGGTTAGAACATATGTAAAAGATGGGTGTTTAGAAGACAACAGAAAGAATGAGGCATGGGAATTGGGTATAGATATGGATGACAATCAGTTTTGTCATAGAGTGATAGTAGTCTTTGTATGAGAGGGAGGTTTTGGTGGAAGAGTTTGTGAAATAGTTCTGAGTTCAGAGTACTTGAAGAAGTTTCTGCTCGAGCCACATTGCTGTGTAGCAGAAAATATATAGGATGTAGGTAGATGGATAGGTAAGTAGCGTCTAAGCATGTGATGAAGAACCTTTGGAAACTCTCCCAGACACTTGTATTGGTTTTCTACATTTTCTGTATCAATTTACTTTAAATTTTCTAAAGTATTAACAAGAATTGTATTGAATGATGTATTTTCATTCATCATACAAAAAGCTTAGCTTTATTTATGGTCAAAATTTAATGGCAGCTGATTGCATTTTTTATTTTGTGATATGGCCATGAAATTATATGTTTTTGTTCTCTGTATCTTGTACTTCTAATATCTTAACTTTACTGAAAAGTAGATAGATACAGATTAGCCTAAAATATGATATAGGATAGCCTGGATTGGAACTTTGTAGATAGTATGTAACATGACCATAAATATACATTGCCTTTTGGTGTAAATATGTAATATTGTCTATTCTATATTCAATATATATATATTGTAAAAAAGACTGTAATATATGTAATATATTGATAGAATATGTGTAGTAGTTCTTATTATCATTGTCATTTGTTCTTTCAATGTCTTCATATGAATTGTTCAGCCACCTTTTATCATGCCAAATAAGGGATATCTTGAGGAAATTTATCCGCATCTTTCTTTAGGGGATGACCACAAAAAATGTGGTTACTAGAAAATCTTATTGACTGTTAATACTCTACAAATCTTTAATAGATTGATTCATTTCCAGCCAAGGCAGCTGAAAACAAAGACAAAATGACACAGAAAAGTGACAGTTTGTAGTTGCTATTTCTTATTTAAGTAGAAACTAGAGAAGTATCCTATGTCTTTTACCAGTATTACTATAATGCATCTGTTTTAAACTTTTGAAAAAGTTTTTGATGTGCTTTATAGCTACTAGGCCAGTATTAGTAAGTTGCAGTGAAACAACAAGCAAATAGAAAACTGCAAAAATTTTTAAATTTCTAAAGACAACAGAAAAAGAAACAAAAGTCAACATGCTGTAATACTGTAAGCGATGGTAGTAATAAATGAAATTATAGATATCAAATTATAACATGAAGGTTTATGGATTTCACCCTTAAATCACTACAATGGGTAACTGACAATGAACTGTTCACTGTTATCAACATTTAATGGATTCCGTTTTCATTTGAATTCCAAGCAAATGTTTGATTCCACCAATTATCCACGGATGTCACTAGCTTTCTTCTGCTATAGAGGAAAGATATATCACTTGCTCCGGTAACCTACATATCTATATATCATCATAGGTTTATATTATGCAAGCTTCCACTATGTGACCTTAGGTAAAACACTAGTTTATGGAAATGTAGTTTTAGAATTAATAAACAATTATTGTAGTATCACTACCTATATTTTGGTAATAGAAAAATTATAAGTGGTCTTGTGTACGTGATGAGATGATGATATGCTAAATTCTTTTGTAAAATAAAGCTTTGCATAAATTATAGATAAAACTACATAAGAAACCCACGTCTTTGCAGTAGAATTAGTAGATATAGTATATATTTAGGCCTGAATGGAAATACAGTGTATATTTAGCTTATGGACGTACAACGAGATTTTTTTTTCACATTTGTCTTTGCGCAAATCACTGATTGCCACTGCTTCCTCTGCGGGAACAAAACTTGCATCACCAGCTTAAATCCAGATTATTGAGCACAGCTAAATCATTCATCTACCTCCCTGCCCTCTTGTGTAGAAATAATGCAGATTTTGAAATATGAAAAACTCTTTCTATCTAAAGCAGTATAATGTGAGCACGAGAGATTTTCTTAAGGAGTGTCTGCTTAAGGACCTTCTAATATTTATTGCGTTAAGTGGATGACATTGAATTTCCCCACTCCGTGCTATCAACTATGTAGCTGCTGCTCACTTATTTCAGTATTGTCAAAGAGCTGATGTCATCAGTTCAGTTGCTCTCAGGCTTAAAAGGTTCATTTATTTGCTGGTTACAGGCTTTAACCAAGAAAATGGTCACAGCTGGAACAACAGAAAAAGGATTTCTCTTTTTCAAAAGAGAGGGGAAGACAAAAAGTTCAGGAAAAAATTTTCACATGTGTCCCGTGAACACAAAATCATACCCACACAAAGGAGAGTCAAAAGAAAAATTTTCAGATAAGATGGAACAGATATCTACAATAGTGAACTGGGGGGTTCTCTAGATTTAATTTGTCTGTCGTAAAGGAAGAATCCTCAGAGCTACACGATAAATCTACCCGTAAACTAAAGTACTGTCTGAAGAGGGTGGAAGATAAGTGCCAGACATCCCTTTTTTTTTTAATAAAGTTTCTGAAGAGGGCTAAAATAAAGGCCAAGTTCCTCACATTATGTACTGAAGCTTTCAGCCCAAGTAAAGCCAGTAAAATGAGTATCTTAATCTATGAAGAGATAATCCTTGACAAAAGGGGTTTCAAGGTTCCAAGGAGCATAAATAATGTTTCCTATTATAATTATAATTCTCGTTAAGTCCAAAAGTGGGTGCATGATAATGTCTTTCAAGAGTTTCTTCATTTAATAATTTATATTCATAGCCAGGAATCTAGGATTTCAGGCTACTTAGCCCATAAGTGGAGGTCATCAAAGAAAGAGCCTTGAATCTGTACATAGCCCATAAATCACTATCCTCTCAGATTCCAAGGCTATAAGGAACAGAAGTGTTTTTATAAGGAGACATTGTGGAGCTAAACTCACAAAAATATTACAAGTTGTAAAATGTACAGACTGCAGAAGGCTCCCATTCAGGTTGAGTTGAGGAGTAATTGGAACATTTAGAAAAAGACTGGGGAAGGTTATATCAAACATGGCTCAATAAATTTGTACCATAAAGCAGAGATTGTAATTGTTCAAAAGTACTCTTTTACAAAGCAAAAATATGAGTAACCTTATTCTTGTTTGGAAAAAGTCAAAAGAAGAGATCCCTACACAAGGCTCCAGACACATCCAAGACATCAGATTCAAGGAAGGACTGAAAGACTTTCTGGACTCATTGGAATGTCTTCAGTAAAATGACCAGTGCTATATAGATGGTCATCTGCTGCATATTCTTCAAACCACTGCCTGAAGAAGTGAAGCTGTTACAAAATTATATGTAAATTTCAGAAGCTAGGACCTTCAGGTTAAAGTTCTGTAAAAGGCTGAGATGGCCCAGAGGAACCTTTAGATACAATCCTGGGAATGAGACATAAGTGATGGAGTGTTTGGCACCAAGGAAGTATGTCCTTCTATAGGGCTCCCAGCATTACTGAATCCCAAAACAAAACTAGATGAGAATAACTTTCCTCAGAAGATGAATTGAGGGGGCGTGATACATTTGCTTCTAACAAATTAAATCCAAGGGGAGAGTGCATATTGCAACTACTTTTATGTTCAAAAATTGGAAAAGCATGTGTTGGTAATGATGCATTGGTTTTGGTGGCAAACAGATCTACCTTGGGTGCCACTCATAAGGAAAGGATACAATTAAAAACCTTCCTTATCATCGTTTCTGTTGCCATTGTGTCTGACCAGGATAGAGCATCATCCCAGACTTTGCATTCTCCATAGAGATAAAAGGCGTAAAAGAGAAAGGACTTTTTAAATAGCTATAGAAAACTCCTATATCAACTTTAAAAGGGGCAGGAATTTACAAGAGGATTGATCATTATGAAGTGGAATCAATATTTTGGGAGATAAAAAGCTATGAGACCAACAGCTTTGTTGCTGTGAAAGGACTTGGTGGGTTAACACAAGGGCCTTAATGTATATAATGCTCTAAAGAATGGTTGGCCTCATCCTTGAATCAATTTATCTACCCAACCACCAGAAAAGTTACTGGAGGTTTCCAAGGCATTGGTTTTTGAAGGTCCTTTGTGTCAGACCACAAACTAAGAAGTTTCTGGGGAATTGTCTTTTGAAGATTTTGCTTCCTACAGAAAAGGTTTTTATTTTCCAAAGGTAACCTTTTGCCCTGCAGCCTCACTGAATTGAACAGAGCTGCAAGAATGAGCTTAATCAGAAGTTTTGTCGGCATTTAGACACCATAACGCAATTGTAGCAATTGCATAGTCCCAAGCTTGTCCCTGGGGAGATGAAGTGCCGGTCTGAGATATCCAATTTATTCCTACCCATGTAAAGATGAGCAAGAAGCCACACTTTCTGTACACAGTGCATGGATGCCATCAGGACCATAAGCCTGACACATGTATCCTCTTAGTCAACCTTTCCTCATCCTTTCTCTCTATAAGTCCAAACCATTGAACACGCCCTCTTCTGCTCTCTTAACCGCACTTTTTTATTTTTCATTACCACGCATCTCTCTTACCCTTCATTAATTACTCGATCAAACCACTTCATACCACATGTTTTCATTCTCATACAATTTCATTACTGATAGTTGATATCATAAGTCTTTTTATAGCATTTTTTAGAGTATTTATCATATCGTACCCCATCTTTTGTTCCTCTGAGACTTTCTCATCTACCACCACTGTAGAATATTACATCTGTAACATAAACATCTGAATGTGTGTTATTTGTTAAGCACCTCATAACCATTGGGATACGTCACTGAGGCTCCTTAACATGTATTACTTACTTCCTACCCCAGGAGTCCCTTCTACCCCTATGGAACTTCCGCATTAAGGATCTTGGGATATGTTGAAACGGCGATTTCAGTAATGGATGATGTCCAGAGCATATATGAAAAAGAGTGACTCGTGCTTGTATGGGGCATGTGGTTTCTGACGGCTGTACATCTAGTGGGGTGGAGTTAAAGACTGAGTTGGGAAGGATGGTTATTTAATGCTTGTCGGGTTACTTCATTGTATGTATGCGTTTTGTCGTGTTATTTTTGGTGGTGGTGGTGGTGGTGGAATCTGCGAGATTGGTGAAGTGTGAGGCAGGAGTAAGCATTTTATATCTACTTGATTGGCGGTTATTAACTTAGTGGTTTGAATGCGGAGGATTTAGAGCAGTTGCTTTATACTTCAGTGCCGACCGTGTTGAGGTGAGATTATAAAAGGGGGAACTTTGTTTCTTTGTGTAAGTAGTGATTTAGTTGCCAAGCAGCCAGAGATTTGTTCTGAATGCTGGTTTGTGTGGTTAGCAGTTTTGTTATATTTATATTTGAAAGGTTGGAAAACCTAGCAGGTGAGGCATAGTTTAGAGCGGAAAGAATAATTTGTAACAAATGATTTTATTTATATTTGGTAATGTGCTTCGGAAGAATACGAAAAGTTACTTATGACATGTAACAACCCATCACGTCTGTGACGAAGGGACAAACACACAAAATAAGAGCCTTACGATCTGACATCTTACCTGAACGAGTTCCACTCGTCCAGCGAGGTCCCCTTCCCTCATTGCACCGTCCGTTAGCCTACATAGGTAAGCCTGTTATGTTATACACCACCCACATGTCCAAACGAAACGTCCTTTCTTGGATATGTATTGGTCATTTTATCCCTTTATCATGACACGGGTCTAAAAAAAAAATAACGTTGGGAAGGAGATGCTGATTATCGATTAAATTTCAGTAACACTGAAGAATGAGCGTCACCTACATTGTTGTGTGTGACGTTCTCTCGCTCTTCGTCGTTCGTCCGTCTCGGGCCGTATCGGACAGCTGCACAGACTAAGCTCTAACTTCCCCCCTTGGCACACACAGTGACGGCCATCCGTTGTGGAATGGAATGTTTTTATATACTCATAATCGTCACTGGAGAGTTTCACATCAGAGAGTAGCTGCCTGTTTTCCAAAGTTTCGAGGACTGAGGTGCCTTGAAGGTGAGAGGTAGAGGCCATAGTGTTTAGCATCCCTGAGACTTGAACAGTGTGATTGTCGTGTGTGTGGATGGGTTGACTCGTGTGGGATTTTTACAGGCTAGTGTCAGGTAACAGGCGTCTCTCGCCTAAAACAGTAGACTCCACTGAGTGGTCTTAAAATTATTCTAGAGTTTTGGCAATCGTGGGCGGTACGTTGCCTATTTTATGGTTTCTGCTACTGCTGGTTCGTTGTTCTGTTTCAGTGAGTGAGTCAACCCCGTGTTGGCGTACGCCATTATGGCATTCTTATACCACCAGTAATCCCGCACCAAGAAATAGAAGGAAAAACAGACACAAGCAATGATGGGAATCGAAAATGGTAATCAATTATGGAAGAATGCAATAATGGACAATCAGAAGCTTCGACGGAATACATCTAAACCACCAGTCATCGTATTGCTGAATGCAACCGTTATGCCAACCATCAAAACATGAAGATTCCGGATTCTATCACTATCTTCAATAAGGTAACGCTTAAGAGACTCATTCAGCCCCTCATAGCTTAACATCAACTTCTACAGCTCCTGAATCCCTTAACTTGATTAGGTGCCTTTATACGACGATATAATCTTTGATAAATTTATGGAAAACCTTTCAATTATGTTCTGCTTTGTCCACTATGTTCCTCATATACTAGCTCTAGTGCCATCTGAATCTCTTCCATGATTGCATCCCTAAGGTATTTAGCCTTTTTTGACATCTGTTGCGCTGCATCTTTGTTTTCTAATCTTACCACTTTATTTTTCTGCTAAAGGTAACCATGTTCTACCATCTTCATTGAACATTTCGCAGAACCTTCCTTAAGTGATGTGATATGGTTACAGACCTCCATTCCCAAGAAATGGTTTAGGTTTGTATAGTTCCCACGATTATATGATTCCTCCGTGAGTATGGTTGTCTCCCTCAACTCTAAATGTCTTCATATTTTGTTGTTTTTATCTCGTAGTCAAACTCAAGTTACAAATGATCATTGTTTCTAACTGGTGTAGTTTATAACAGTATCAGTTTCCGTGTTACTATGTATTAAGACAAGGTATCAGCCCTTCCGACTACAGTGTTCTGAGTGACTTGCTAGAGCAGGAAAATTTCCCTGTACACAGTGTAAGAATTTGTATATGCACGTCTGTCTCCACGGGAATCTAAATACCACAAATCTGTTATCCCCCAACATTATGAACTTAACTTTCTCTGAGAAGTGCATATCTCATTGTTTCCTGTGCCATTATAATTGTTCCTTCATTACCATGTTTGTATTTGTTCTGATTTTTTTTTCATTTGAATTATCAACACGAGCATCCAGTTCCTTCCCTCAGTTCCTCCTTCCATTACGTAGTTCCAATGGGTCATCAATTACTACATCCTGAAACAATGTTGCTCCTTACTCTGTGGGCAAATTCCTTCTCCTTTGTCTCTTTTTCTCCTTTTTTCCTCGTTGCTGTTACGTGGGTGTGGGTGTCATTATTTACTAAATGTGTGTTACGAATTTGCAGTAGTGATGTCCCGTCTCTTTTACACACACACGAGGACCCAGCTGGTGGCGACTGGGGCAGATCTAACTTTAGGTTCTCGCACGCACGTCATTCCCTGACCATTACGTCACAGTGGGGCGCTCCGGTGTTTACTAGTCATGTGACGTCGGAACTACAACAGAGAACCTCTCAGCATCTTCATTCACATTTGAGGAAAAAATTAACGATTATAGAAATGAAAGTATGTGATAGTATAGCTACAATACGAAGGTGTAGTCAGTTGATACTATGGGTATATTAACGGAATGAGGTGTAATTACCTACCTGTTTGTACTGTACGTGGAGGGAGGAGGGAGTTTTTTACACTCGTAGGGTCCTATCTTGAACATTTTCTGCTATCGTACGTCTTAGGCTTATGTCTGCTGTCTATACTAACCATGTCTTCAGTCATTCTGTTCCGTCCATCCACCACACTTATACTATAAAAGTTCATTTCTTTAATTTCATTTTACGTCCTCTGGTTTGCTCTATACATCGAAGAACAGTTCATTGATCTGTTTTGAAAACTTAAAGGTTGGGATCAGGTAATCCCTCGCTTTTTATATCTTCCAAAGTAGGCAGATCTAAAGCCTTTAGTCTTTCCCTGTATCTCAGCTATTTTAATTTTGGTATCATCTTTGTTTCCGTCTTCTAGACCTTCTTAATTAGGTCTTTGTGCCATGACCACACTTGAGAAGCATATTTTAGTTGTAGCTTTATGCATGATGTGAACAAGTTGCTGAATGATTCCTTATCCTCAAATGCTCTTCTAATATATCCCAGCAGACGGTACTGTCTTCTATACTATTTTCCCATTACGGGATTCTGGTGACAAGTTAGGGACGATAACGATTCCCAGGCCCCTCTCTCCCTCACACACACACACACACACACACCTTCCTGCAGCTTATATCCTGCCAAATGTTGTTGATACTGAGGCACTTCTTCCATTTAGTCCGATCCTTATTACATTGCATTTACTCAGGTATCATAATGGTCAGTTCTCGAGTGACTGGTCTCCACACATAAACTATGGGAAGCAGCAACCATCGATGTGCCTCACGTCCAAGCTTTGGAGGCGTGGGTACGTGCAGCAGCTCACGACAATTATGGCCTAAAGATACCCATACAGAAGAGAGATAGCATCAGCGTCGTGGTGTGAAGAAAGGGAACGTTGAAGAGAGGTGATGCCAGGAGAATTTATGAGACGGAAGGCCTTTGATTCCACTCTAGTTAACTGAAAGGTGGAGGATGAGCCACCTCAGACGTGAGAGCAGTATACTTAGACGTATAAAACCCCAGTAGATATGAAACAGCTGCTCACAAGAAAGGTAACTGTGGCACCGGTATAACACTCCCAGTTTGTAGGAAGCAGAATTTGTGATGATAATTTTGTAGGGTGTCTATGACAGGGTAGAGAATTTTGGTTACACCTAACACGGTTACATTATTGCAGGGTTGAATTTTGCGTTTCAGCACCATTAGATTTTAGATTACTGCTTTCCCACCCTACGATGCTGCATAGATCCGAACTGAGAGAGAGGAAATATGATCAGCACAAGTAGAACGAATATTACCAGGAGGGAAGGAAAAGTCAGCTACAGTGTATAAATTGGAATCGTCGGCATGAAAGTGAATAAGGTAGAAGCAAAAGGGAGATCATTCATTGCGAAAAGAAAGAGGATAGGTGACAGGATAGCACCCTGAGGAACACCACTGTTGATGGGATAGGAGTGGGAAGTCGCTCCTTCAACTACCACTGCAAGGGACGGCCAGGAAGAAAATTATGCATAGGGGAACAGAGAGAATCAGGAAAAACAAAGGAAAAGAGTTTAAAAAGTCAAGACTGATGCCTCACCCCATCATATGTTTTGGGAATGTCGAGGACTATGACAATAGTTTCACCAAAATTCCTAAAAGAGGAGGACCAGAGGTGAGTCACATTGGAAAGATCACCAGTAGACCTTGCACTGCAAAATATGTACTGGTGATCAAAAGAAAGGAGTGGGATTCTAAGTTATTTAAGAGAGTTAAGGAAAGTTTCGAAGACTGGAAGGTAGCAAAAGCGAGAGCAATGGGGCGATACCTGGAAGGATGAGTGCGATTCTCTTAAGGATAGGTTGCACCAAGGCGTGCATCTAAGAGGAAGAAACAGTCTGGGTTTTTAGACATGTGAAATTGACGAGCAAGGATCGGAGCTAGCTCAGAGGTACACTTCATTAAGACTCGAGAAGTTATGCCATCTCGACCATACGCCCTGTCAACTTAGAGCTGGGAGAGCGCTCGGAAGACCCTGCGCGAGGAGAGTAGAGAAGATGGCTTAAGTTCGATGGGAGTAAAGGATTAGAAGGGGGAGGGAAGGTATAGGAAAGATTATAAGAAGACGGGATGTAGGACTCCATCCCAATCACGATACCTCTGCTATGCGTTCAGCACAGCACGAAGTATCCTGACCAGTGAGACTGTACCTTTCCCAGGGAAAGTCAGTGGAGAAGCCATGCATGTATGACCCTTGAGCTATCGTGTATCCTTCTGGAAACAACAGATGAGATCTTTAATAAGTTTCGTCTCCACGACACCAACAATATCAGGTGCATTTTTCCCCAAAGCCGGTCCTCGAATTCCATTTTTTTTACCATTTACAACTAGTCATTTGTATTACGTTAAAACTTCTGAAGCTAGTTTGACAGCTCATAAAGCTAGCCGAGTTGCCTATGAGTAATAAAATCTTTTAGTATCACAATGTTACAGTCTTCTGTAACATTTCCTTTAGGAACATCTTTATTCAATTTATGTCAGTTATTCAAGGTATTCGTGGCTGAATATTCTTCTATCATATGCTCTGATGATGATTCTAATTTACCTCACTTGGCAACACACCCGAGCATTCTATTTGAATTTTTCTGGTCTTCCCATCCCTGCTGTTATTGTGTGGCGCAACTTGCCTATTGAAAACGCTATTATGAAGACATTCGTTTTAATCCTCTGCACACTCCCTCCAACCTTCATCCCCATCTTTTATTTGCACAATTAGGCCTGGGCAAGCTAGAGACCCTCCAAATGATAGTATAAAGTACGGCTGCTGCTGTGTGAGTAAATTACCTATCTACCTCACATTTCTTTACATCATCCTCCACAATGTTGTCCTTCGAATCCCTTAGCTCTGATCAGCTGCTCCTTAACTGACAATTGGCTTCTGATGAATTCATGGAATAGTTTTGAATCTCCAGCTGCTCTGTTCACAATATTTGTTTCAAAGTTTCTTTGTTTCTCTTTTTTTTCCTGTTATGCTCGTTTCGTGTTGTCTTATACCTTGTCAATGTTAGCTGGGTAGAAGGCTGTCTGTATCTTCGCCACTGCACATCTCGTAGCTCCTCTGCCTTATGATATATTTTACTGAACAGTTCCTTCCTCTTTATTACCATTTCCTCCCTGTTTGAAGCTTGAGGTACCCATGCCTCTACTCGTTCACTGTGAATTTCACAGAACCTCTGGACACAACGCCTTGGTTCCTGGCTACTGAATTCCATCTCCCAATCTACGTTACCATAACAAATTATTGAAGTTTGTGAGTTTCCGCGATTATGCTTCCTCTTTATTTCCTGTCTCACCTTTGCTCTTTTAATGTCCTTTTTAACCACATATTCAAACTTGTGCACTGCATGATCACTTCTTCCGCTTGGTGTATCGTATATAATGTTCTCAATAGTCATGTTAGTATGAGTGTATCAGTCCCTCTCATCCTAGTATGCTAAGTGACAGGCTCTAGTATAGGAAACTTTCCTGTGTACACTTTGGGAACGTGTGTCTCCATGATTCCCGTGTGTGTGTGTGTGTGTGTGTGTGTGTGTGTGTGTGTTGCTAAGGAAGTCCTTGTGCCTTAGTAAATATAATTCCTGAACATGAATAACTCCAAACCCTCTCCGTTTTCCCCTTCACCTTAAGTACGGTATATGTCCCAGTCAGATTCTCCAGTCCACAACACATCTGCCAAGCTCCTCCTAACATTCGTATTCAACTTTCACTCCATACCACAAATTCTTATTCCCCTTGCCCTGCCCATCAGGTCTTGATTAACCATTTGTGCCATATGGAGTGTTTTATACCGCCAGTGACCATTTTCTTTCCTTATTCGCTTACCTTGCAGGATTACTCGGCTTCATATCTTCTGTAGATGACACGATATCCACAGTGACACAACACGACTTTCTGTGATCATTTACTCCAACGTTGAGCAGCGACTCTGTCCATCGTAGCTTCTGACATCCTGGAAAAGACGTCTGCTATTTCTCTTCAGCCGGAGAGAGAGAGTTCGTACAGTTACTGAAATTGTATCACTAGTGAGTATATTCTGAAGTTGATTCTTCCTTCACTCCGTGATGAACGACCGATGTACTTGTGAGCTGAGGGGACGATCGGTTGTGTGAGTCAAGACCATATGTCGAGAACCAAGGTTCGAGGACTATTTGATCTTCATTACAAAAGGTTGGTTGTGTATGGAGTGTGTAGGTGGCGTTCAGACTAGGGAGTGGGCGAGATTTGCGTCACCAGGACACTTCGTCTGCCATAGGGGGTGGGGGAACAGTATGACACACGGCCAAGACTCACTAATCGTCTATTCTTTAACATGTCGTAGAGCTATTTTGGTAATGCATGGAGATGGCGGCGCGTGCGACCCGACCCATAGAAAACTGGCTTGGATGATTCTCTCAGCGTTACCACAGAAAGTGTTGACTCTCACAGGTTAAGTTCTACACCAGGCATATGTATCTCGACAGATCCTCGAGCAGGCATTGTTGTTCGTTGGATCTTCGTCGAGGTCAGACTTGGCAGTGGCACAGTCCTGTCATGACATTCTGACATGTCACCGGAGACGGAGGGGATCACGTTCTTCAGACCTTTGTTTATTAACAGGAGCGCCAAACACGTCACAGGACTAACATGTCTCTGACGCGTGTCACTTTGGCCGTTGCATAACGAGAGGAGTCAGCTGACGGTAGCGGTATATTGTCTCAACCTGTGAGGAAACCTTCAAAGACACGAGAAGAAAGAGGGATTCGCACTCACGTCTTCTGTAGATCAATGACGAAGCTTCGGATTCAAAGCTTCAAAGACACGAAAAGAAAGAGGGATTCACACTCAAGTCTTCTGTAGATCAATGACGAAGCTTCGGATTCAAAGCTTCAAAGACATGAAAAGAAAGATGGATTAGCTCTCAGGTCTTGTGTAGATCAATGACGAAGCTTCGGATTCAAAGCTTCAAAGATACGAAAAGAAAGAGGGATTCGCACTCAGGTCTTCTGTAGATCAATGACGAAGCTTCGGATTCAAGGCTTCAAAGACACGAAAAGAAAGATGGATTAGCTCTCAGGTCTTCTATAGATCAATGACGAAGCTTCGGATTCAAACATGGCTCATGGTTATTACATTATAACATTACCAAGACTGACAGTGTGAAAGCAGCCAGCGATCTGTGTTGAAGACAACACCATACCAAAACGCCTGGGGAGGAGAAACTTGTGCATTACGATGCATATTGGTACTAAGTGCTGGTACAAAGGGGTGGTGGGGATGTCTGTGTGCCTACACATCCTTGCCAGAGACTTGACTGTGCTCCTTATTGGCTTCAAGATTGTGGCTGGTACTTATTGTTGATGCGAGGTGAGCTGGATGACTCAAGGGCGTTGACACTCTTCACCCGGGTCACGTTGCACCGTTGGCCTCCCGTACTGCTGCTGCTGTCAGGGGTAGCAGGGAGTGTGGCTCGACACCGGCTTGTGTATTACGTACTGTATGTGTGTAGCTATTGTTAGCGATCACTGCTAACGACGGAGACGGTTGATAAAAGAGGATACACACGAACACAGACACCACTGTACACAGAGATGTCCTACACTTACACTACAGACATAAACATACATACATACATATACTATACACACAAACATCCACCCACACACACATATACATATTTACACATCATGAGAGACAAACACAGACGTAAACAGAGCGATAAACAGACATATATGCAAACAAAAGCAGGCGGTTATAATCATGTTAGCCAGGTGTGTGTGTGTGTGTGTGTGTGTGTGTGGCTGAACCCACCTGCGGACGATGTCGTCACGAGCCAAGGAATGAGACTGCCACTGCACCGTTGCTTAGGCGTGCGACGCCATACTTGCCTCTGGGGTGAGGTGACTGTGAGTCAGGTCGACAAAATGTACCATAACCTTACGTGTTGTACCTGGTCATCAAGTGTACCATAACCTTACGTGTGGTACCTGGTCATCAAGTGTACCATAACCTTACGTGTTGTACCTAGTCATCAAGTGTACCACCACCATGCATGTTATGCCCCTCACCTTCATCCCTAAGTCAGGACTCGTGCGCAAGACAAAGTGATCGTCAAAGTTTAACATATGTTCCCAGCGTCTCATAGTTTAGCGAACATCATGACGGGCGGCCAAAACTACGCTGACGAATGCTGCGTCGTGCTGCAGTAAACAAGGGGGATCGAGATTGTATGTGATTCGGTTCCATACCTTATAATGTATATGAATCGGTTCCTTACCTCATAATGCTACACCTTAATTGAGTGGGGAAAAATAAGAACAAATCCGTAGATTTAATATTCTACTCAAAAACCATTTGCTCTTGTCCTTATTCTTACTGCAAAGTATTAAGGAGAGACTTGAGATTTCTTTAAACGATTCATGACGAGACTATGATGGCCACCAGCTCCTGTCGGAGTATATCATTCCTCCCAGGAGTGTGTGTATCTTGGTGGCGTAAATGTTTGTGGTGAGAAGGTGCTATTTTGAGTACAAAGAATGTGACGCTGTATATAACGAGCGATAGTATTTTGTCTCTGATGTATATCATAAACATTGGTAGAGCTGTTTGATGGGTTGTAATTGTGACGATATATAGATATTAGTTTCCAGATCAGGAATCTTTATTATTATTATTTC
>JAUTXX010248844.1:0-14430 GCA_032273605.1 Panulirus laevicauda | reverse complement strand
TTTTTATATGTATATATGTAGGGTGAGAGGGGTGTGGTAATAAGAGGAGTATGGTTAAGAGAGCTGAAGAGGGTGTGCTAATATAGTTTGAATGTATGGAGAGGTTGACAAAGAGGGTACATTTTTAAGAAGTGGAGGGATCAGTGAGTAGGGGCAGACCAAACCGGAGATGGAAGGATGAAGTAAGAAAGATTAGTGTGTACCTTTAATGTATGAGAATTTATAAATTGAAATTAAAGAAATTTCAGGTTAAGGATAGATGGAAGTGAATGAAAGGCAGTAAGCCTTTGAGCTACCCCTACATAAATGGGAACCGACAGAAAGATAATTGAGAAATTGTAGACAGCATTCCAAGCAGACAAGATCTAGGAGGAATTTTTTTGTGACTGATGGTGCTAGAATGTAGATGACATGCTTAGAGAATATATGTCATTTATACACCAAATAACAGTGTTTTTCAAGAATAGTGTTAAGTTACTTCACTGACATCTTTGGTCAACAGGATCTACAGGAAGAGTATGATGCTGTGCTGCTGTGTTTGGGAGCAACTTGGCCACGTGACCTCCCCATAACAAATCGTCAGCTAGAGGGTATTCACTTTGCCATGTCTTTCCTTGAAACTTGGCAGAAGAAACAGATGGGAAACAGTATTGACCATTCTGCTCTCAATGCCAAGGACAAAGACATCATTGTTATTGGTGGAGGTGACACAGGATGTGATTGCATTGGTACTTCTCTGAGGCAGGTTAGTATAGAAAAATATATATTTTTCCATATTACAATTACAATTACATTTTAAGAGAATTAACACAATATTGTTAATTCCAGAATCGAGTACTGTCTAGACACCATGGTTCTATGCTATATTCCTCTGCTTTTACGCCAATACTAGAGCCAGACTTCTTTAAAAATTTAGACTTTTAAACAGCATCAAATTAGACACCTTCACAATATAATGTACACACCAATTTATATATTTCAAAATATCATATTGGTATTTGCATGCGTCACCTGTAATTAGGTGTAAGGATTAACTTGCAGGTTTTCAAAACTGTATTTCTGTTGATTTTGATTGAAGAATAAGAAAACTGCTTGTGATTCCTTTCACCACAGATTACATAACTACACCAGGAAAGAGAATTTTTTGGTCAGGAGAGTCATACCAGCTTAAATCCCATCGTTCTGTGGTATAAGGTTAAGAAATCCACACCAGTGATATGAAATATATTTTGAAGAGTGTATTAATTGGAAAGTGTTCAGAAACATTAGTTAATATTTTCATTTTTTCAATGCTTGATCACCATTTCCTACATTAGTGTCAGGAACTTACAAGAAAGGCAGCATTCACTCACATCCATTCTCTAGTTCTCACGTGTAATGCACCAAAACTACAACTCCCTATCCATAATCAGGCCCCGCAGACTTTTCCATGGTTTACCCTGGATGCTTTATATTCCCTGGTTCAGTCCATTGATAGCATATTGAACCCAGTATGCCACATTATTCCAGTTCACTCTATCCTGTGCACACCTTTCACCCCCTGAATGCTCAGGCCCTAATTTTGCATGATCTTTTTCACTCCATCCTTACATCTCCAATTTAGTCTCCCCATTCTTCTTCCCTCCTTTTCTGATACATATATCATCTTTGTCAAACTTTTCTCAGTCATTCTCTTCATATGTCCACCCTCTCCACCTCTGTCAGCCACTCTTTTTATTATCAGACTCCTCTCTTACCCTTTCACTACTTACTTAATCACACCACCACATACTACATTTGTCCTCAAACTTTTCATTTCCAATACATCCACCCTTATCAATAGCCCATGCCCCACATCCATATAATACTGTTGGGACCACTACACCTTCAAACAAAATCATTTTTCCCCTTCCAGGTATCATTCTCTCTTTCAACACATTCTTCAGTGCTCCCAGAACCTTCACCCCTTCACCCACCCTCTGACTTACTTCTGCTTCCTTGGTTCCATTCGCTGCCATGTCAACTCCCAGGTATCAAAAATGCTTCATTTCCTCCAAGTTTTCTCCATTGAAACTCACACCCAAACTAACCTGTCCCTCAGTCCTGTAATAGCTAATAACCTGGCTTTCATTCACATTTACTCTCACCTCTTCCAAACTTGTTGACCAACTTCTGCTATTTCTTACTTGAATCTACCACCAGTACTGTATCATCAGCAAACAACAGCTGATTCCTTCTTAGGCCATTTCATCCCCAGAGACTGCATACTCATGCCTTTCTCCATGACATGCATTTACCTCTCTCAACACCCGATAGTTGATAATTATCTACTGTATATTTGTATACATGAACATCAGTGGAGGATGGATATGGATATCATACTCTCTCCCGTTCAACCAGTATGTCATCTTTCTATCCTTATTATAGTGATACAGTGTGCAGAATTTGTAATGATAATGATAGTGTCTCAATTTATTTTAGATATTAATTCTGGTAGGATTTTAACTTGCTAAAAATTATTTGATATTTATTAGATATCCCACTTAATGGAATGACTTCTGTGTATTCTGTTGACTATTTACTGTTTTCTCTTTAAAACTTTGGTTGCTATGCCTCCTTAGGTTGCCTCTTTCCATTCTACCTTCTTGTGGAGAGAATTAACAACATTTCACCCTTATTATAACCTTATATTCTATACTAAATACATTTCATAGTTTCACCTTTTAACTCCATATCCTAAACACATTCTTTTTTCTTTTCATTTGTAAGTGAACTATCCTGTCTTACTTTTCAAGTTTTGTTTCAACAAGCAAACAAAAAGCAAAATGGTGGATAACAATCTTGGATGACTGAACTGAGTTTAAGAATGTGTAGCAAACTCCTGAATGCAGCTGTAGTGTGAATAATCAGAGTTAGTCATTGCTGGGGAAAAGGAAGCCCTTTAAAGCAAACTTATTCTTTTAAAAGATTTGTGATGATTCAGTTAATGAAATGGTTAATTAATGTACTTCTTGTTATCTCTTATGAGTAGGTACTTTGAGTGATGACAATTTGATTCTTGTAGTGATGATATTTTTACATTCTAGGGTGCAAAGTCTATCACAACTTTTGAGATCCTTCCACAACCACCTCCTTCTCGTAGTAATGATAATCCATGGCCCACATACCCCAGAGTATTCAAAGTGGATTATGGGCATGAAGAGGTCAAGGTCAAGTTTGGCCGTGACCCTAGAGAATACAGCACGCTTACAAAGGTTTGTGATCTCATTTTAGACCTTGTAATATATGATAAGGTTGGTATTATAGGAATGATTTGGAATGGTTTATCATGCATAATAGAATGATAGGTATGTGCAAAATATTTGATTGGTATTTAGTAAGTAAAAGATATTATCTATCTCTGTCCCTGATCCCCATTCCCTACGGGAACTCCCTCAGAAGGGTGGTCACAGCAAAAGAGTCTCTATAACTCGTGAACTCTAGTGCTGCTTCTTATCCATCTTTTGGAAAGTAAAAGGGGAGGGAGGATTGCCAGCCACCTGCTTTCACCCTTCTTAATCACCTTTTAAGACGAGGGGAATAAGTGGGCAGTATTCTTTCTTCCCTATCCCCAGATTTTCAACGTGGAAGGTCTAACAGATCAAGTAGACAACATTTTATTTTAGCAAGGGAGTGAGTGGAAAGGACCTCATGCAATAGAAATGCAAAGAAAAATCTTTATCATTGAATTTATGTGAAAAGATTAAATGTAGCTGCAACCGGGAGACACTTCCAGCATCACAAATTTGTATGGGCTTGTCTCCAAAGCAATAGGAGTCCCATACACTTATAAAAATGAGGGTTTAAGGAACCTGTTTCATTCTCAGGCTGTGGCCCACATTGACACATGAGTTATGATCATTTACATCATCCACAAGGAGATGAGATAAAAGAAGGTGCTTTAGTCTCTATTTTCCACACTGTGCTTACCGAATTTGCAAGAAATGTCTGTTCCTAGCAGCACTTTCCATAAAGGATACGCTGATACAGTTGATGTTATGTTATAATGAAATTGGGTACAAAGTGGCCACTGAACTATATTCTTTTTTATGAATTTGGTCACTTGGGCATTGTTAGATTTGATTGCAGTAGCAGCAGATCACAAATTTGTGATTTGTGGGTCTTTAGTTTTGCATCTGTTTTTGGTTAGTTTCAGGAGGAATCAGAGAATATGCTTTTATATATTTTCTCCACTGTATCTTCTTTTTGGTTTTTCAGATAAACTGATCTACATGTGGAAGAAATTCATTGTCCTTATGTTACTTATTGCATAATCAAATATATATTCATAAGTTTGCTAATGATAGTCATTGTATAATTATTGATACTGTTTTACTCTGAGACTTTATATATTTGATCCTCCCCACTTAAATCACATAGATAAGAAAGAGGATGGGTTTAAGGAAAGCAGGAAGCATAAAAGTGAAAAGTTTGGAAGTAGCTCAGCCTTGGGCTGCAGATGCCTTAAGAAAGATATTGGGTAACACCAGGACTCTTCCATGAAAATTAGTCCTGGGGTAATTGAAAATGAAATACTACCATTAGATAAAACTGAGTTTTGCTGGTGTAGAATATAGTAACTGAAATTTTAGTGTGATTTTTTAAGCACAATACTTGCCATGGTCTTCCTGTTTGAATTCTGAAGATAATCTGTTTTCATTGAAGGAATTCTTGGATGATGGGACGGGAAGAGTGGCTGGTGTGCGAACTGTGAAGGTAGAGTGGACAAAGGATGAGAGTGGCCGCTGGAAGATGGATGAAGTTGAGGGATCTGAAAAGGTAATGTATTATACCAGTCAGGATTGTTACGTAAGTTACATATAGACAGACTGGAGTGTTAAGATTGTCACATTGTAATCCTTGGATATTAACTGTACTTAAAAAGTGTAGTAGAGAAATAAGACGAAAATCAACTTAATGTCAAGGGGTTAATTTATGTTATTCAGAGGAAGCTTGAAGGATATGCTTTTAACTCTATCCAGTCTAAGCAGCTAGAAATTTACTTGGAGAGTCCATCTATCCCAAAAAATATTAGGAAAACTTACCTCATGTTGCTGTCCCCCTGAGCTGAGGTCATCTCATGGTCTGAACACTGACTGACAGCCAAAAAAGTATAGGCTTCTGAAAATGACGAAGTCCATCACCAATCCACCTTTGGATATGTGGTTAACAGATATACATGACCTTCAATTATGTTTTTTCACAGTGCAGGAATTTATTTCTTCTAACACAATTGATTATCTCCTCTAAATTAATATAGTTTTAAGAACACCTGCTTTTTTACTTGGAAACACAACTGCATTCAGTTGGAGGTAGATGCTGGCTTACTTGCTGTAAGAGTGCATCTGTTGATGTCCATCTAAATAGTAAGCAGTTTCAGATTAGAATGATTATCAGTGGAATTCTCTGTTTAGCCTTAGTTTATTGATGAGACTTAACAGAAATATTACTGGTATGATTACCCAAGACTTCAACTATGATTCTGAAATAAAATCCTCACTCTGAATCTCTGTTTGCTAAGACTTTGTATTTTACCTAGCTGTTCTTCCTGTGAAATAGAATAGCTACTAAGAAATTGTTTTATCAAGAACCTGGAAAGATAATTTTTGTAATGTATTAGTTCTGATAAGAATGCCTGTCAGACAGAGATATTCAGTAACCAGCATGAGCCAGAGTTCAATAGGGGTAAAATTTTTGAACAGTCTTCGTCATCAAAATTGACCTTGAGATCATGATCACTGGCATAAAGAAGGGTTTAAAATTATTCCTCTCTCTTTCTGGTAATTAGATAGGTAAGTTGTAACAGAGTGATGGGAAGTAAAGTGCTTGTTGTTTTTTAACATTTTCTGCCATTCTTTATAGGTGTTCAAAGCTGACTTGGTGCTTCTGGCAATGGGTTTCTTGGGACCTGAACGATATATCATTAAAGAGTTAGAAATGGAGCAGGATCCACGCTCTAACATTTGTACACCAGCAGGCAAATATTCTACAAGTGTTGACAAGGTCTTTGCAGCTGGAGGTATGTATATTAAAGCAGAAATATGGTATTAAGCCATGATGATGAGAATTTTCCTCAACCCTTTTTACCCCCCAGTTGCAGCAGTCAGATTGATTTGTCTGCTGCATGACTGTACTCACATATAAGTCTCCTTTCACCTTGTCTCATCTTTATCTCTATATATGATCAGGTTGAACTTCATCAGCTCCAAACATATTCAGTTACAAATTTAGTCCCTTATGTAAGCTATTAAAGCAGATCAAGAATTAAAATGCCACAAGTTTGAGCCTTGAGGCACACCAGTGGCAAATGCAGTCGAATTAGAAAAGATTTCTTTGACAGGCTTTTCCTATAAGAGAAAGATCCTTTGTACCTAGCTGAAAATCCACCTCTTCAACTTTTTGTGTGAGACTGTGTCATATGGTTTCAGGCAGCCCAGAAACACAATCCACCAACCCATCTCTTTTATTTAAAACAGCCCACTTTATCATAGAAGTCTAAAAGGCCTGTTATGCATGATCTCTCTCTCTGATCCCATCCCTGAGGCTTAAGGTACCAAATTCACACCCTCACTTGGCATGAAAAGGCTTCTTAATATGTACTTCTTTCCTGTCCAGTTAGGCAGATATCAGTTCATTTATGTAGCTTTCCTTCGACTTGTATGTGCATGTTTTCAGTATAAGGAAATATTTGCATAAGTTGAGTAACTCAGAGTAGGAATCAATAGATATATGTGTGGACCAGGGTAATTTGAGGATGTTCTGCATTTGCTGCTCTGCAGTTATAGGTGGAAGGGACATTTAGGATATAAATATATATCTTCAAAGTGAAGGTTATAATTAGAAGGTATATATGCAGATGGAAAATTTTAGGAATATTTGGAAGGAGCATAAGGAAGGTAAGGCATGGAATATTTTAGCTGTACTCATCTATATTGATGTTTCACTTTTTATTGAAGAAGTTGGTAGGCAGCCAGCAACCAGGAAGGTATATTACCAGTGCTACCTACGTGAGTACCAGGAGGGTTAGTGATAGCTGCATAGTGAGCCAGCACTTCATTGGCTGTCAGGTTGCATTCCTCTGACCTAGGTAGAAATCTTTTCTTTCTGCCTCACTTACACATGGACTGCTGGCATTCTGTCCACAAACATACAAAATGTCTCTCCCAATCATGCACAACACTTGACTCACACAGCTCATACTTCATAATTCTAGATTTCCTTTGGTGAGTGCTATGTGCTAGCCCTGCCTTTTGGCAATTTGTTAGGAACAATATATAAAAGTAGTAGGTAGGAACATTTCGGTAGGCTGTTAGGTAGAAACTTTAGGTAGAAGTAGTAGATAGGAACATGAGGTAGAAGTGGTCATTAGGAACATTAGGTAGGAGCCTCTGCAACACTGCGCTAGACTGGCCCTCTGCCACTGGCCTGTTAAGGGTGAGGCATAGAGACTAAGAAGCAGCACTGGAGTTCACTAGTTGTGGAGACTCTTGCTGTGGCTACCCCCTTGAAGGAGTTCCTGAAGAGAACAGGCATCATAGATTTCGATAGATAGATTCTCATTATTACTTTGTCCATTAAGTTCTCTTCTGATATAAGGTGGATCAGGTGCAAACAACCTCACAGTTCATTCATGCACATCTTCATCCCTGATATAATGAGTTAAAAGTAAAATATGGTTTAAGAATATAAACTATAGAATGAATTATGGTAGGAGACAAGTCAGTCATGAATAGATAAGGAATAGAAAATAAGGGGTGGATTGTCATATGTACAAGTATTAAATTTAGTCCTATGTTTGGTAATGGAGAAGATTAGGCAGTAACAATATTTAGGAGTGGTATATTAAAAAAGAGAGGATATGGCAGTTGCATTAGAGTATGAGATAAGGAGTGGAATGGAAAAATTGAAATGGTGGATTTTATTGTACATGTATTTACTATAACCCTACAGATTGTCGACGTGGTCAGTCTCTTGTTGTATGGGCCATCAATGAAGGTCGTCAGGCAGCTCGTGAGGTAGATGCATACCTCATGGAATCCTCAATGCTCCCATTAAGTGGTGGTGTTGTCCAGATCACACAAAAGGGATAGATTATCCAATGTGTGACTTAATTGGCATACTGAATGGGTACAAAAATCCCTACTTGAGTTAAGGGGTCCAACTGATCAACTTAATTTTACAGGAATTGTTTCTAAGGTCACACTCACTGTCAGTTGTAGTCTGTGTGATATGATGATCCACTCTACTGTTGAACAGCTTTTGAGGGATTTAATGATATTTGTATATATTGAACAGATGGAGAATGTCTTGGTTCCATAATGTCAGAAGATTAATTTCCATAAGACAGTGAGACAAATTGAGCATTAAAGATGTCATCTCTGGTTAGATGAATTAATAGTTTTTCTCTGTTGAGACAATATCCAGTCATGAAATAGGAATCTTTGTTCTTTTATTGCTGTAAATAATAATTAAAGTTAAGGTTATTCTGACTTCCTCCAGTGACGAAAGGTTATATGTTAGTGGTTGGTGTTACAGTTGTCCGTCTCATCTTATGTGTGAATTATTTTTCTGAGTAAACACTTGTTATGTATCTATCTATCTATCTGTCTATCCATCTATCTATCTATCTATCTATCTATCTATCTGTCTATATATATATATATGTATATATATATATATATATATATATTTACGCAATATTGATGCACTTATCATGTAATATCATTGATGGCAAACAAAATGATTGTGATAAGTTACCTGAGTGAAGAAGGTATCAGGTTGAATGGATAATGAGTTGTATGTTGAAAACTGTTTTATCATCTGCACTTTCTAACATTTAGTACCAAATAGGAATATCAAAATTACACTTGATTTATTCTTAGTGGATGGTTTTTTTATGTCCCAATCACAAGTTATCTTGTGTAAATTGATTATTATATAACATATTATTTAATGTATTGTTAACTTTCTTTTTGCACTACATAGAAGTAATGTGATAACATTATTTCATATTTCATTAACTGTTAAACTTATTAGGGGCTATCCCTAAATCCATAAGGCTGACATTCCCTATTTTATGAACAATGGCAACTAAAGACAAATAAACCTGCTGCTCTTGTCTTTTGAATGAAATTTTTTGTACTTGTGTAAATTTTACTTATATCAACAACAAATATAGTTAGTACATGAATTATTTGCTTTGCAATTGAGGGTTTGTTGCAGTTTGTTTGTGATGAATTACCCATTTCCAGTGCTATGACTGTTGATGTTAGTACTTGTAACTTTTTTCTTTGTGCAGTAGATATTGCTGAGAATCTGAAATTTATGTCAGTTGTGTGTGCATCTTTGCTAGTTTTAATGAAATCCTCCAACATATCTTAGGTAGTATTTTGATATGTAATTACTCTGTAATTACATAATTATCCAAGCAAGGTTTGTTTAGAGTGAAGTTGATGTAGTAATTATTTGAAAACCTTTTGAATGAGTGATCACGTTATTGAGTATTTTTTTACTGTTATATATATATATATATATTAGGATGATTATGATTTCTATCAAGGGTTAGTTTCAAAATCTGGCAGTGCTAAGGGTAGTGTTATTTCTCATTTTATAATCCTTGCTTTGCCATTAGAAATTATGGTAATTGCATGAATAATTGTGTAGATAGTATAAGTCCATGGCACCAAAAAGGTGCCTCTTCCAAATTCTGTAAACAGTAATAGGAAGTAAGTAGTCTCAGCAAGCTAGAACCTAGTAAAGAGAATTAAAAAAAAAGAACCAGTTTTATTAGGATACAGGGTATGAATTAACAGAAAATTTCTTTTGCAGGAAACTCATCAAAATTTGGTTATGTTTTCCATTTTGTAAAGATATGTCACAGGTTTCTACAAGCCAAAAATGGTCTCTTAACCTTGTTTGGCCTGTTCCTACAGGCCAAACAAAACTAAAAATATATTCTGAAGAATGTGATGTGTGATATGTGTTATCTAAGTTGATTTATTTATTCACATATAATTACTCCAGGATACCTCTCTAAAGGAGGCTTTATGTTACCTCAGAATCCTTTTTTCAGGTGCTTCTGCAGCCCTAAGGCTCAGCAGCAAGGCTCAGTAGCAAGGACGAGATGGACTCCTCTGGAATGAGAAGTTATTGAATGAGACTATACCCTGTCTCATCCACTGATAATGATACAGCCTCGCAAAAGTTGACTTTTCACTTATAGTCTAACTTCAAGCAGGAAGAATCTTGCACTACCTCACTAATGTGGGAAACAGTGATCAAGTACAATGAATAACACCACCACTTCCTATCCACATTTTGCCCAAGGAACCCCTTCTGTACTTAGGAGACTCCTGCAGTGTTCAGGAACCTTCTGCTATGTCCACCAATGGGAATCACAAGTCATAAAGTCTTGTAATATTGTTTGTGTGTCTTATGTTCAGAGAGTACAGGGCAGTTGAGTAGCAAGTGGTCAGTGTCTTCTTTATGGTCGCTGCATCAATGGCATGAAGGGTTTTGGAATATGTTGAAATGGTGTATATAATGTTGTTGTGATGGGTTATGTCCAGAGCATAAGAGGGAAAGTGTGACTCATGTTTGTTTGAGGAGTGTGGTTCTTGATGGGTGTATATACGTTCAGTGGGTTGGAGTTTAAGACCGAGTTGGGAGGTCAGTTGTTTAGTGCTTGTCTTATTATATCAGCATGCATGTGTTTGTCATTGTTATATTTGTTGGGGATGGGGATCTTTTAGTAAATGTTAATATAGTGTGAGACAGGGGTAATCTTTTTATTTCTCCTGAGGGATTTTGGTTGGTGATAAAGTAGTATGGGTGGGAGGGGTCTGTTGATGTTGAATAGAACTGAGTACTGAACATGATGAGATGGGACTTTATTTGGGAGAATCTTTGTTTCATTATGAAGCTGTTTAGTGTTTAACATTGCTAGGCAGCCCGTGACTTTTCTGAGAGCACTATTTTATGTGTTTTTGGAGCTTTGATATACTTGCATTTGGGAGGTTGGAAGGCTTGATATATTTGCATTTGGGAGGGTGGAAGGCCAAAGGGGTTAAGCATGGCTCAAAGCGGAGCAAATGAATTGTTTGTATAGGATGTTGAGGGATATGTTTTTATCATCTAAATCTGGTGGCAGTTAATGCTCTGAGGGCATTTAGTTTGAGTGTTGCCATTGTGTTAATGTTATTGGTGTTGGGAATGAATATCGTGTGTGTCGTGTAATATGGATGATGTATTGGTCAGTGGGAGAGACCTGTAAGCGTTACTTAACTTTGCCTGCTTTAGGTTCTACTGTGAGTGAAATGTCACATTTGACGAGGCTGTATCACTGTCAGATGATGAAACATAGTACATTCTTGTCAAAGAACTCCTTTCTTCAAAGAAGTCCATCCTGTCTTGGCCGGTGGATGTAGCTTAGAATTAGTGCTGCAGGACTCCTTGAAAATAAAAAGTCCTTGGATGACACTGGGACCATTATGGGAAGGGATACTGGGTTCATTATATATTAATGAATAAATGTAGTTTTATTTATTAATTTTCATTTACTTCTACATATGTGTATATATTGATTAAAACATGCAATAGTGAAAGCTAGTCTAGTTGTCACATTGATGATTTAGTGGTAATTATGAACACATGTCATAATGAACATTGACTGGGCTGTGGTCAGAAAATTCAGTTTTTCACCAAATGTTGTTATTTAGTCTTCTTATTGTCCATATACATATTCACTTCTCTCTCCTCTCTCCTATGCCCAAGATGTGTCATGCTCACATGACTTCTCTTGTTTAAGGAGCTGACCTCAGCTCTGCCAACTGCATGTGATAGTGATGCCTGGCCAATGCGAAACTTTGTCTTCCATAGATTATGGTAGATAAGAATACAGTAGACAGTTCCTTGATGTCATAGATGTCATATAGATTGTTAACTGTATTTGAGTGTTGTGACTAAGATAACTTGGCCATGTTAATTGATTTGCAGTTGACCTTTCATTTACTGAATGATATACATTAACTGCACATCACAACTAACTTACATAATGCCAGTCATGTGATAGGATCCGTCTACCTAAGACATTAATCACTACTTCATTTATCAACAGTAAACTTGAGGTTACAGTTTATTGTGAGAATTATTGTAAACGCTCTACCTTATTTGCAATTTTAAGCTTACAGTTGTCAAAGAGCAGTGCATGTAGTGTCATGCTCTAGCATTTGTTTGTTTATGCTAAAAGGCTTAATGAAGAATATATAAGTTGTGTCTGAATTTGATAAACTTTGTTATTCTTTTTTTAATACATATCTAATTATATTCTGGAAACTGGTAGAAATCAGTCCACTGAATTTGCAAAAATTTTTTTTAATTTTTTTAAGTTTATAGAGGTGCCTTTTCTGTTGTGGTATGTACTGCCTTAATGGATAGAGGAGGCAGTGTTTTGGATACAGGTACTCATTACTCTACTTTGAATGTGGCAAAAAGCGACATGATTTAGATAACTGTTTTATGCCAATGATCCTAATTTAAACTTCATGATTTTTTATATGTATATAGATTAAATCAACCATGTTATCTGCCATAGAGCATATATGTATATAGATTAAATCCAACCATGTTATCTGCCATAGAGCACAGGTATGAGCCTCACTGCTTCTCTGAGATGATTTTACCTATATGTATAGAATATTGTTAGTAAAAGTAAACAGTGAAGCTAATACTTATTTCATCCTCAGAATCTTGGTACAGAATCTTTACTTTTGTGTACAAATTGTGCTTTAATGCCCAGAATTTGTCATGGGATAAGTTAATCAGGTGGGACAATTAAGGTAACTTATTAAAAGAATTACCCCTGGGAATAGGTAGAAAAATATTACACAGGTATCACAACTGCATGTTGTAGAAGGTGATTAAGAGAGGCAAGAATTGGTGGCTGGAAGCCCTCCCCTTATATGTTGTAACTCAATAAAAAAACAGGGACGGGTAGATAGTAGTTGGTTTGCAGCCAGTTACTAGGAAGGTATATTACAGGTGCTACCTGCTTGGGTATTGGGAGGGTTAGTGACGGCCAGCACTACAATGGTAACTCTTTTCTTTCTGCCTCACCCACACTTGGACTGCTGACATTCTGTCCACATACATATAATCTCTTCTTGTCACCCATAACACTTGCTAACACTTAAATTGCCCTGCTTTTTGGCAAAATGTTGGAAGCAATAAGTTGGATGTTAGACAGAAGCATTAGGTAGTGGGTAAGAGCATTAAACAGAAGCAGTAGGTTGGAACACTAGTTGGAAACATTAGGGCGAAGTAGTTGTTAGGAACATTAGGTAGGAGCCTTTGAAAACTGCACTGGAGTTGCTCTTTGCTAGTGGCCTATTAAGGGGGATTTGCTAAAGGTTAAGAAGCAGCACTGGAGTTCAACAGTTATGGAGAGTCTTTTGCCGTGGCCACTTCCTTGAGGGTGTTCTTAGAGGGAATGGGCATCAAGGATGTGGATAGATTGATACATAGAAACAAGAACAGAATTTGTCCTCGAAGACTGGTGAATCTCATTGTGTTTGGCTGTAACCAGGATGAGAAGATTAGAGAAATACATGCTTATAATTGTTGAGAGAAACATGAATAATCTGATTCTGATTGAAACTAATTTGAAGGGGAAGGTGGTGAAAATTGGGAATGAACTGGTGGTTCAGTCTGAGGACTGAAATTAGAATGAAAGAGAGAAATGTAGACCTGAGGTGCATAAAAACAATGCCAGGAAGAAAGGACGAGTCATTTGAAGAAAAAAATCGTTAAGAGAAAAGACCGTGGTGGTCAAAATTATGATATTCCAAACTTTGATAATATTGCTACAGATACACTGAAGTATATAAGGTTCACGAAGGTGAAACAGGATAAATTAACGGGTCTTGCAACGGTGTCATTTTTCTCTGCGAAATGGTCGCAGAACCATTATTATAATCAGCATAAACTTTTAAGGAAATAAGCTAAAGGGTATTTCTGGTCGGTGCCATTAATTACAATTGAATTAACCTTGATTGCTTCAACTTCTCACATTACAAACAAGCCTTTATCAGCTCTCGCTGACATTATTAATATTATTAATAAAATTATATTTTTTCTCAAAGTTTTAGATATTAATTCCTAGCGAAGGAGAGAAACGTCAAACAGACACGATGAATTACTATTATTATTTTTTTCTTGGGAGGGACTGCAAAGCCTCCCCTCCTATATTATTGCATTCCAAAAGAAGGTTGTAGGAGAGGAAAGAACGGAAATAGTTGGTCCTAGTAGGCTCTGAATTCAGTCGTCTGGTATGATGCTACCTCACTAAGGCGGGAAAGTGAGGGAGTAAAAAAATATATCTATACATAGGCCTATATAATGATCATAAATAATTTA
>JAUTXX010248733.1:3516-14431 GCA_032273605.1 Panulirus laevicauda | reverse complement strand
TCTTTCTCCCCTATCCCCAGGGATATACATATATATCTTTTCTTTCTTTCTTTCATACTATTCGCCATTTCCCGCATTAGTGAAGCAGCGTTAAGAGCAGAGGAATATCCTCA
Source organism: Panulirus laevicauda (assembly GCA_032273605.1). Taxonomy (NCBI): domain Eukaryota; kingdom Metazoa; phylum Arthropoda; class Malacostraca; order Decapoda; family Palinuridae; genus Panulirus; species Panulirus laevicauda. The sequence continues at coordinate 14,318 of JAUTXX010248733.1, read as the reverse complement.
CTTGGCCCCCTTCTCTGTTCCCTTTTTAGGAAAATTAAAAAACCAGAGGGGAGGCTGCCACAAACTGTGGCCAAGCTTAATGTTTCAGGATGATGATAGGATTGAACCTGACTTCTCTGAATTCAGAGTCTCAAGGGAAAAGATATTGATCCACGAATTGGTTGAGTATGCTAGGAGTATGACTAAACCAAAAGGTCTTGCAATAACCAGAGATTACATAGGAAAACTAATGAGCTTGTTGTTTATCAACCAACTGATCAAGTAATCATGGAGATGGTTCAGCAAGGTAAGAAGAAAAAAGATCATCATGAAGAAAGTGCTGAGTAAAATGAGGAAGTGGAAAAAAGAATTTCTATAGATAAATGTATCCAGATGATGAGAGATTTAATTGCACGGCTGGAGCAAAAGGACTTTATATCTGAACGAGAAATTATGTTTGTTTATTTGATTGAATGAAAATTAATTAAGGAACTGCCAAAGTACCAGAAGCAAGCTACATGGAACAAAGTACCAGAACCAAGCTACATGGAACAATGGTTCAAGAAGGCCATCAATAAAACTGCCAAGGGTCATTCTAGTGTAGAAAATCCACTTCCCTGCCCTTCTTCTGCCCCTGATGTGCAAGTATCTGCTAACCATGAAGATGCTGCTGACCCTAATGTATTTCTGATGTAATCTGATGTAACAATAAAAAACTTGTTTGGAAGCATTAATGTCTGTAGAATTTCGTGTTTTAAGCTTTGTTTTACCTTGATAACATGGCAATATGTATGTGAATGAACTGGCAAGACAAGATTGAGCTTGTTGAATGGAGGCATGGTTTTAAGGAGGAACATACAGTACAGGTTGTTGTAATCATTAAATCTTGTAAGGATCTTCCAAGCTTTGCCCACAGAAACACTTGCTACACAGTCTGCACTGAAGACAAATCAGCCTTTTTACTACAAGTACCTTTGCTCTTGCAAATTGTACCCCAGTAGATGCAGTCACTATGTCAACTTTGTCCAGTCTTTCTGTGGATGAAGGTAGAGATGTCCTCCTATAGGAAGCCTGCCCTGCAGGGCTGGCTTTGTGAGATGAAGGTAAAGATGTCTTCTTAGAGGAAGCCTGTCCTGCACTGCTGGCTTTGTGAGATGAAGGGAGAGACGTCTTCTTTGAAGAAGCCTGTCCTACAATGCTGGCTGTGTGAGAGGACAAAGGCAGAGATATCTTGCTTAATGAGGTCTGACCAGCACTGCTCTTTCCTGGGAAAGATGGAGTGACCCTGCTTGTCTTGGCCTGAAGTGTGGAACAACTACCACTTGTAGACCCTCTGCTTCTTCGACTCCTTTGGAGTGTCATCATCTATTTACCTTTTCTCTCCCATGGACCCTGCTTCTCTGGAGGAGTACTGTTTCAAAGGCTCCCATTGTTCAATGAATCAGTGCCCTTTCCACAGAGAGCCAGTGAGTATAAACGTTTCAAGATTGCATGCTGTTCAACATTGTACTGGATTTGAACTTCCCCCAACTTTGTGGTGTATACTAGATTTCTCCAAGTAATAATGAACGGACAAGATAGTCCACTGCTGAAAATTGCAGCTGGCTAGCTCTTTTCTCAGCAGGAAGATAAAGATGAAAAGGACATCCCATGATAAAAGTATCGGGATTTTTCTTATTTACAAATGTAACTACCCCATTCAGCTCTCCCATCATGACAGCTGCATTATCTGCCATGAAACAAATGACATTTTTTCATGGGATTCTATTTTCTGTTATGACATCGTCAAGAAGCTGAAAGATGTTTCTCCCAGTAGATTGTTTCTTTGTGATAGCAATTTCAAGCAGGACACTAAGAACTCTGTTCACTTCAGAATCAAAGTATTGCACAATAACGAGATATAACTTCGTTTGTGCCCCACAATCTGTGCTACCATCTCTTTACATAGAGAATGGTGCTTCTCTGATCTTCTTCAGAATTTAAGCTGTTAAAAAGATATAAAAATCATAGATGGTCAATGCTACAAGGAAATCTGTATGAAGGATTAATATGTAACCCATGCACGAATCATTGATCAACCCACAATAGTAAAACATTATATAATGTTGGATAGCATAAATGAAAATGAAAAAAAATCATACACTAGAAATGTTCGTTACTGTGCTATGCAAATGTATTCCCCAGACAGTTGCATGTTAACTGAAAAGGAAATTGTAAGACTGCTGCTGACCATGTATAGGATGAATCAATTGGGGCAATCAATCAATCAATGTGCCTTCCCAACAATGCTCCTATACTTCCTTTCTTACAAAAAGCTACTTCTTTTACATCATCTAACCACCCTATCCTTTGTCTGCTGTAGAGTTTTTCGATATACTTTATATAAACCATCGGTGGAATTTTAGATTTAGATATGACCACAGCTTTAGTTTTCAAAACATTGATTTTAAGACCATAAGCTTCTCCTTTTCTGACTAGTTTATTGATGATATCTTGCAAATCATGTACAATGGGGGCAGCATAACCAAAATCGAGAGGTGTTGACTGAAATATATCAGAACTCCACACAAAATCTGGAAAATCTGGAACTATGAATGCAGCTGATCTGCTTTTTATTTTTCAAATCAATTTATATTTAAATCTAGACTTGACTCTTGATTTACATTATGAAAAACAGAAAATGGAGAAGTGGAAGTAAACATACCTTTGGACTCTTGGCCAAGTATCCTAGCTATGGCTGTTGTCTTGGTTCTTTGGGAGGAAAACTTTGAATCAATAGGTTACTCAGGTGATCTGAAGCACAATGCAATATTGTGTTCAATCAAAAAGTTAGTCATCAGAGTTTCTGCTCTTGATTATTGAGTAATCAATCCCCTGATGGAAGAATTGTCCAATGTCACGATTGCTCCCTGAACTTTCTGCCATGCTGGTATGTTTTTCCTGCTCAGGTGGGTCTAAATGTCATTTGCCTCTCTGTGTGCTATGCTAAAATCTGAAGCACAAACATGACATCATGCGATAAATTCATCCTTCTTGATTGCACAATGCAGGGCCACTTCCTGGTGTTTTCAGAGTGAAAAGTCTGCTTCTTCCTGCTTGAATTTGCACCCTAAATTGATGCCATGATGAAGTGACTTCACTATTCTCCAGCTCATCAATGACTCACTCAATGATGCATAGCACGATATGTGATATGAATAATGGCAAGCCAAAACATCAAAACATGAGGATCAAGTTTTCCCACATAGGAGATGGCTATAACATTTTGACCTCTTCAAACTCTTCCATTATGAATTGGTTATTGTCTAACTGACTTTCCTTATTAGATCACTTTTTAAATGTTTTACATAGAAATGAGTTGGCATTTGTAATGGTAATATATATATTTTCATGAGTTTGTTAGAGAGTAGCTGTATTAAATTTTGCAGGAAAGATTTTGGTTTATACATAGTAGTTCATTTTATCCCCTTTAATTAATGGCCAAGGCCCAAATAAACTGATGTGAGGATATAACTTACATGCTGAGGATTTGATTTTTCAAGCAAAATTTTCATTGTTACTCTTCATCCGTCACTGCTAGAAAATCTTTGTAAATCAAATTTCACTACTTTGAAGAACAGCAACAGATGGAAGGGAACTGGTAATTTCTTATCCACTTCTGTAAAAGACAATTTTGCACAACTTTTTGAAGCCTCAGGAGGGCCTGGCCGAGGAGTGGGACTAGCCTGGTTACACAAACTAAAGATATGATTCGATGGTAAGACCAACCATGCAACAACTTGTGCAGTCATTTCTGCGAAATGGTTGGAAATTGACTGGTCTGACTGTTATTTTGTACACTGCATTAGTACTTGCGTGCACGAGAACATACACTATGTACTGATCAGTGCTCCCCTGTGAACTTCCCATACATTACATACACATTACATGTACAATACATGAACATACGACCAGAATAAAAAAAATGTATTTTACTAAGAAAAATCATACTGCTATATTTTCACAAAAATGTAATAAATATGGCAAAAATGTAAGGGTTGGCAGGTCTGAACAAGGTTATATCATTGTCAGCTGACAGAAAATAGTACAGCATCATCAAGGACTTTCTCACATCAAAGGAACCCACCTTATCCTGCTCCCACTTAAAGTGCCGCCTCGAAGCTGCATGAGGCCCAAAAGAGGTGACCTAGGGATACATAATGAAATAATAAATAGTACAGAAACACCTGCAGGAGAATTATAGGCTAGACATCTTTTAAAATCTATTGAAAAATAACTTTCTCCAAGGTAAAATAAGCTCAATTTGTAACATGTGAAAGTCATTACCAATCTTCATGTTGTCTATAAAGTTATTAATCAATAATTTCTATACATTTTCAAATATATATTTTCCACATTTAACAACAACCAAGCAATCTTTTCATTATGATTTTTGTCATGTGAATGTCTAGATATTCCAGCCATGTGCAGAAAACATTAAGATGTATCTTCATCAAAGCCTGTTTGATAGCAATGGCCTGCTCCCACTATTGGAGTACTTCTTTTGTGCTGGAAATATCAGAGACATTTAATAATTAAAATTTGCAAACATAAAAAATCAACATATCAAAAACTAGACTCAAGCCATGTTCAACGATTATTTTTTGCAACTGAATGGAAAGCCCAGTTTACAGATGTCTTCCATGCATTGGCTAAAGCCTCATCAAACTTGGAGCGGAAATGATCTCGAGCTTCTTCCTCTGACAAATCTAGTTTCTGAAAAGGAAAACAAAACAGATAAGCTTTACAAGAAATATATACAGAACACAATTAAGAAACACGAAACTCTCCCACACAACATACCAAGTATGCTCAACTGATTTATAACCCTGCAATTCAAGCATTCAATTGTTCCCCTTGTCTTTAAATAATGGCACTATACTGCACAAACATTCTGCCACTCCTGAAGTTTGTCATCTTGGGCAATACAGGCAATGATAATGATGACTAACTAATCCATAATATTGTCATCCACTTTCTTGCAAAATTCAAACGCAATACCATCCACTCCAGTTGCTTTGCCACATTTCATCTTATGCAAGACTTTCACCATTTCCTCTCTTGCTTTGCATACCACCTTGTCCTGAGTGCTTCCTATCATCCAAAAAATTCAACAGGATACTCATTCCATCTCCTCTTTCCTTCTTCTTTGCTGTTACCATCTCCTCATCTGCTCTCCCTTACAACAATGCTCCCATCTGTTCTCTTGTTCTCCCCACAAAATTCACCTCCTTCCAAAATATCTTATTCGCCCCTAAGTTTGTCGATACTGATTCCATCTCTTATTCAATGCTTTTCAGCCCCTGTACCCTTAACCTGACCTCCTGCAACTTTCTTTTGTACCTCTCCCAATCACTCACACTCTTTCCCTCCAGGTATAACCCAAACATCTCTCTCTTCTCTGTTTTACTAACAACTTAACTTCCACATATCACCACTCACTATCCTTCAGCTTACCACACTCTCTTTTCACTAAATCTACTGATTTAATGAAAACACCATTTAATGTGGTGATGAGGGCTTAAGGGGATGGTGGAGTGGGACAGGTTGGAAAGTTCATTACTGGGAGGGGTCCTTGGCCTGTTTGTCACCTCATGAATTATCTAATTCAGCAACTGTTTCATCTGTACGTGGAGGAAAGTTTTCCAAGGCCATTTTCAATTCAATAGTTTATTCCTTGATAGAGGAATGAGATCCTAATGCTGTCACTAACCTCGTCTCCCTGTACAATACTAACAGAAGCATCTGGCAAGTGTCATGAGTACATACATATAAATATAACAATGGGGCTTGCTAAACCCTAAGGAAAGAAGGACATTCCTTAAACACATAATCAATATTGTTTACATATCATCCGGCCGGTATGGGGAGGATCAACGTGTCTCTGTCAAGGGGTCATGGAGTGATGGTCCAGAGGCGTCAAGGAAACGTTGTGCATGGAGACATCTTAGATGGTAGTGGACAAGAGTGTGGCTGTCAGGTCTTTTACATAACGCACAAACGCGTTGCTCAGGGGAGGCAGGGATGCCAATCTCCCAAGTAAAGTCATACCCAATGATGATAGGGCAGCAGTCGTGTCCCTTTCTGTGACCCTTTCCCATAGACATATGAGAAGTCAGGGAGTTTAGGGAGGGTATTGTACCAGGCTGGCAGGGAGTCCAGAGGGATGGCTGCTTCCTGAGCTTCTCTTTGCTTGCAGTGAATTTGGGTCCAAGGCCATTTGAAAAAGTTTTCAAGTGTTCTCCCTTTAATAATTTGTTGGTAGCCATATGAAAGATCTGTAAGCCTTCTAAAGAACATTAAGGCACATTTACAGTTGAGATCCATGTCATAAGAGGGATCATAGCCTTGTCTAGGTAGCTAAATGCTTCTGCTAACCCCTTGGTTGTAAGGTGGAGGACAAGGGTGTTTCTACCAGTTCTTTTTGGGAGTTTTTCTGCCTTCACCTACATAAATTCTTCATTGGTCAGACCTCCAAATTGTGACTCCAGAAATTTAGCCATATTTTGTTCTTCAATTTCTTTAAAGCCAACAGTATTGGCAAGAGTCACAGTCGTTTGTTGCATCTGATGCATTGTTCATCATAGCTATTCTTAGATTTAAGCATTCAAAAACTGTAAACTTCTGTAATAAAATGACAGGAGTATAAATATCAGGCTTACCAAAGTTTCCTTTAAGTAGTTAAGATCCTTCTCACTCTGAAGTTCTGGCAGCCCAGTTGATATCATCATTGCAAAGAGGGAGATAATGAAGGAGCCATATTTCCGCAAAATCAGAAAAGCCTGAAATTAGAGCATTTTCACTTGAGCTGAGCATTCCTTAAATTAAGTCTTAAATCTACATTGCAAAACAAATGAAGATATAACACTTATAAACACAAATACAGTTGGCAGCATAACATATGCATATCATGAGCTATTTATGGTTCAGTAAGCAGAAAACCATAAAAAACTATTTGCTATTATGTACAAGCCCAGTTAGCTAGTAAAATACATACATCCGAGGACTTATTTAGTTGAAAAACAACAAAACAGGAAGGCAGAATATATCTAAAGAACATATCAATCTATGCATTCTGTCCACAAACACACAATCTCTCTTTTTCATATATAACACCTGACAATACTCAGCTCGCACAACTCTTTCTTTGTAACTCTAATTTTTTCTTGTGGTGAGTGCTATGCACTAGCCCTGCCTTTTGGTAAAATGGTAGATAGAAGTAGTAGGTTGGGACATTAGACAGAAGCATTAGGTTGGAACATAAGGTAGGCACATTAGGTAGGAGTTGGTAGGAACTTAGGTAGGAGCCTTTGAAAAAGCTGCGCTATGGTTGCCCTTTGCCAGTGGCCTGTTAAGAGTGTGGCACTACATGCTAAAAAGTGGCACTGGAGTTTATCATTTAAGGAGACTTTTTCTGCAGCCACACCCCTAAAGGAGTTCTTGCAGGGAACAGGCATCAGACATACAAATAGATAAACAGGTAAAAGCAGTAACACCTTCAGGGGTTCTTGCAGGGAACAGGCATCGGACATACAAATAGATAAACAGGTAAAAGCAGTAACATCATGAGTGAAAAGTCACACTGGCTAGGCTGTATCATGTCAATGGACAAATATGAGTGCAGTCTAGTAAGGGAACTGTCTCCTTCAGGGACGGCATATAATTGTCAACACTTGAAGAGGAGTGTAATCTTATCAAGGATTTCCTAGTTCCTTTTGTGTGACAAGTTTCCCCCTTACTGATTGGAGTGCAGTCTTGAAGTTGGAGGAACCCCATAAAAGGTGTCTTAGATTACATAATAAAAAAAAAATATAATGTCTTTATAATTGTTCATCTTTGTTCTTATTTTTGGACAATGATAACATAAGAGCAGAGGGTTTCAAAATCTTATCACTTGTGCCCTTCATGGGATCTTCTGACAGGTGATTTAACCGCTGAAGCTGATACCCATGGTACAGTCCTCGATGTACTTCCAAAGAATGAATGTATCTATTAAGACATCAATTACATCTTCTAACTGATGAGAGATGGAGATAGCCTCTCAAATTATAATGTCTGATGACACTCATTATGGAAGTCTACATGCATGAGAAATTTGATGGCTTTGTTATGAAAATATATGGGTAACTTGGGCAAAAGCTCTGTTGATGTCAGCAAAGGCAAGAGTTACAGAGGTCTTGCATCTTCTTAGGCTGTAACAAATAAGGTCCAGAAATTTGACATGTCAGGGGATGGTGGTAAAGGTTTTCATATTACCAAACAACTAAGGATCTATGGAACTTATAACATCTGTGTAATCCCAATTTTGCCATGTAAGAGTTTCTTGCTTAAACTTCTGAGTTAATCCTTTGTGCAGGTATCTGCAAGGCCTTGATGATGTTTGCAAGAAAGGCAGTGTAAATCTGTTTAGTGAAAATATGCACAATTAAAATGCTAGATTCACTCGTTTCCCTGTTTCTCCTTTGTTCTTTTCATACTCTAGTACCTTTGGTGATCTATTTCAACTTTGGAACCATAAGCAACTATTTCTGACTGTGGGACCAGGCCTTTCCTTGAACTTAGCTGAACAGATACATTTTTGTTAATATCGCCTACATTCTTGATTTCTTCATGTGGGCCATGAGTCAATATCTTATCAGAAGTTAGGACCTATCAATTCTTTGTTCCTAACCTTCCGAATTTCCATTACTGCCTATCAATTTCTCCTTTTCATTGTCTTCACTCTCTCCTTTAATTCTCTTGAGTATTTGCAAAACACTTTTGCCTCTCTCTTTCACTTCAACCCTGTTGGTGCACAAAAAATATATCTGTTTTCAGTTCTGAAAGATGAATAAAAACATAATCTTATTCTCATAAGAATGAAGGCTTAACTGTTCCTAATTTAGGAAAAACAAGTTATCTAACAGACTGGTCAACCCTGTATTTGCAGCAAAACATTCGATATTGTAACTTTTTTCATCTGTATGATTAAGTACAGGAAAACTATCAAAATCACTAATATTTCTTATGAATTAAGACTTAGGCATATGTAGTCTACGAAAAATACATCATTTAAAGGACTGGCCAATCCTAAGTAAGCATGATGTGGGTTTAACTAGGTGATGGAGGTGGGTACGATGGATGGGGGTGGATGCCACAAACTCTGTGAGTCCTTAGTGAGTACAACTACCCTCTGGGTCACTAGTGGGTTACTGAGTCCTCCAAGCACCTCCAGTGACTCCTCCTTTGTTTGGGCTGCCATCTATAGCCAGATAAAAGAGTGCAAAATTCAGCTAGGTGACAGGAAATTACATGTGCAGACTGACATTCACAGCACCCTCCTCTGTAGAAGTAGAATAACATCCACAGCACCAAAAGGGTTAATGGGACTGATGGGTTTTATACTAATGCAAACAACTATTTATGAATGAATGTTTACATCAAAGCCTTTCTTCTCCAAGCTCATTCTTAAAATTCTATGTACTCTTTTGTTTATCTAACCAACTTTATTAAATCAAGTTTAGTCTAAAAGTATTTGATATAATCTTTAGCATTCAAGAAAGCTTACTTTTATTGTATGTTTGATGAAAGAGCTTGAGCTTTTATAGGATAGATCTAAACATAAACTTTCATTTCTTCAGTTTAGCAAAATGCTTGTTTCATACATTAATCAAAGTACAAGACTCTCACCAGCAAGTGCAAAAATAAAACTCATCTAGTCAGTTATGTGCATAAAAAGTGCACTTTACTAAATATGTCACCTGCCATGGCAACTTAGTTGATCACATTTTCCAACCATGATATCTACCTTTTCCTTTTCTACACTTTCCACATTTTTACATAAATCATTTATTTCTCTTAGAGTCCACTCACCAATATGAAATTGCATCTCTTACTGAAAGTAGCTTTAGGAATGCTGTTGTCATCCAACAATAAAATCACCTTCTGTTGGGTCCACAGTCCCCATCCTATAAGCTAGCAAAAAGGGTACGGATGCTCAACCCCCTAAAGCAGTCTAGTTACCCTTAAATGCTTACTATTTCTTCATTTTATCGGCTGACTTGGTTACCTGCTACATCATATCTATCCAGGAACAGAATAAGGCAAGGAAGAAATTCTCACCTGGTTTAAGCTGCCTTACAGAGTAACTACTTAAAAAAATATGAAAATTAATCAACAATTCATGAATATCAAAAATACTGCCTTATGTTTAAAGTTCACAGTACAGTTAATAACCTTTAGCTTACCTTTTCACAATAACCCTTGAAATGTTCAAATTCTTCTGAACGTGTTTGTCGCCCCTTAGTAATAACATTAATGAAGTCATGTGTAAGAACAAAAGGCTGACGTTCACGTCTAATGCCAAACTTTTCCTTGAAGTGACCAAGAATGTGTCCAAAATCAATATGAAAGAGTTGTCCATTCTTCATGACCATAATGTTGTCAGAGTGGCGATCAGCAATCCCTAAGACATAAGTAGCCACACAGTAGCCAGCACAAGAAAGAGTAAACTCATGGATGGCCTTATTGAGCAATGCATCAGTGGGGTTGTGATCCTTCAACCACGCTAAAAAGAGAAGAAAAAAGAAGCATGTTAAACATATAACAAACTTTACAAGTAATCCTCAATCAAATGTCTAAAGAGTTCTCACTGTATTCGTTTCCATTACATTATTTTTGATCATTCAGCAGGGTGTTCCATACATTGTCCTCCACATGTACCCCTGTTTTGGGAAAACTCTGTACAGTCCACACTGTCAATATAACTTTGAACTGCATTCTCCAACTCTACCCTTCCACCTTTT
>JAUTXX010248622.1:0-14432 GCA_032273605.1 Panulirus laevicauda | reverse complement strand
GGCAAGTCTGTCAGACACTGAAGGAAGAACGTACCTGACGTAACCGGAGCCATCACTGTCGATCCTGAAGGAGTCGTCGTTACCATCTAGTTGGAAGTCACTGCACGTCAGCTCCAGCTCCTCTTTGTCTCCAACAGCCTGTGTGGTACAAGCACACACACATACACATACATAAGCGTACTGTAGACTGTAGTTTATAAGCATTCTACGTTTAGCTTTGCATGCAAGGCTGGACTAAGTGCCCCAGAAAATATAATGTTCCCTCTCTGTCTTTTTCTGAAATGCCAAGGCGTTGCATCTGTTGGCCTCTAACTAGACTTGTTGTCAATAAGGCTGTTGAATTTTGTTGCATGTATTTGATTCATACCTGAAAAGTCCAGGAGCTCTCGAACTTTGATGCGTAAGCACGAGGATCACTGGGAGAAGCGAAGGTGATGCATTGACCAGAGGAGAGGCTATAGGTACCACTCATGACTGGCGACTCCTGATCTGGACCTGGTGGTGGAGGTGGTGGTGTTAGGGATACATGGTAGGACATGGGAAGGACAGTTGACAGAAGACCTGATGGTTCATGACGAGGTTGTCAGCACGTCACCCCCTGTATGCCACATAATTCCAGTTTTCACCATCCCAAGCATGCCTCTCACCCTCATGCATCTTCAGACCCCGATAACTGGATATTTCTTTAAATAAATTCTTCCATCTTTTCGGTCTCCCTCCTTCCAACTGCTAGTTTCAATTTCTGACATTTATATCCTTTTTCCTTCTTTTGCATTAATCGCTCATGCCCTGCACCCATACAACACTGTTAAGACTGGTATACCTTTAAACATGCCTATCCTTGCCCCTAGATACAATGACTTCTTATCCAAACACTCCTCGGTGCACCTAAGACCTTTGTCTGATCACCCCTCCTCCCCATGGTTCATTTCAGCTCTAGTGGCAACATCGACTGCCATATACACTCTTATGTATCTAAAGCAATCCACTCCTTCCAGGTTCTTCCTATGCAAAACAACCCGTTTCTCCCCCACCCCACCCCCCACCACACCCCCCTACCGCTATACCTTATCACCTTCCTATATTTGCATAAACCCTTAACTTTCTCTTTCCAAACTCCCAAAAATGGATACCAGCATCTTCAGTTTCTCTGTCGAGTCAGCCACCAGAACCGTGTCATCTGAAAACAACAAATGGCTTATCTCCAAGACACCCTCCTCCATCACCCTAGCATCCCACTGACCCGCTCCTCTCTCCAAGACCCCGGCCTCTACCACCTTGCTATTTCATCCTTAAACATCCTGTCACGTCACACACCTTTGACGCAGACCCACCTTCACAACTCGTCCTTCCTACCTACTGGCTCACACACACCTTACATTTCCTATAGAAATTCCTCTCTTCGTCTGGCACTATTCATACTACACCATTATTTCGTAGCACCTTCTACAAGACACCTTCCGAGGTATGTTTGGTCGTATTCCCAGCATCCAGTGAGTTACACTGTGACATTCTTGAAAATGCACAATGTCATTAGGATAATGTGCACATACGAATAAACCAATGAGTTAAGATAAAGATTAGGCAATTTACTCACAAAAACGTAAAATGATCAAGACTGATATCACTTGAGAATTGATTAGTTAGTTACGATAGGTATGTTTATCGCTTAGTCAGGTATGGTAACTCACATGTAGACATAGCGTCTAACTCTACATCGATGCCCTCGGGGATCATTGGGCTGAATTCCATACTCTCTCCTGGTGAGACGTCCTCAGGGATCATGGGGGTGACGACCCTCTCCTCTTCAAACATGTCACGGTACAGGGGATCGGAGGGGTCCAGGTCGAAGAAAAGCTCATCGCCTTCAGGGAAGGACGGGATCGGTTGATGGAGGGTGGCGCCCTCCCCTGCTGCTAACAGGGACACCAACACCAACAACAGCAGGCTCCCACCCATCATACTCGTTCTGGGGTCACGCTGAAGATATCAACAGTTAACACTAAATTTTGGATGGAACTATTGTCATTATTTTCACACACACACACACACACACACACACACACACACACACACACACACACAAACAGTATTGCCTAGTATTCTTTACACCGAAAAATACAAAGGAACTGAAACAGCAGCAAATCACTGAGTCTCATCGAGGCTGTTTGTGATAGTGGGAGGACTAGAAATCATAGATCAGTTTGGTAAGAGTATAAATACTTACAGGGTAAAAGCAATATAAACTTTTCAAATAGCTGTGGAGGCGCAAATAATGTCAGCCGTGAGTTAGAAGCGAAATATTTATCCGGTCCGTGCTTAAACATATCCATGGTACTACTTTCAACCACACCAATTGTTAAATCATACCCTATGTCAACAATCCTGTTGAAGAAGAAGTACCTTCCCTCATCCGAGGTGAGACGGTTATCCACGCGTTTTTAACCATTAAAGATCGAGATAATTTGCAATGTCTGTATCACATCACCCCTGAACCTTCTCTTTTCTAAACTAAATGGATTTAAGTTATTGTCGACTTTCTTAGGATGTGTTTCTTAGTCCGGGATTATCTTGGTAGCTCGTCTCAGTACTCTTCCCATCTTCTCTTGGTCTTTCCTCAAGTAAGGTGACCAAAACTTGTTATATTTAGCTATTTTGAGGCTTGACCGTTGAATCATAACTCTTCGTTTAACAGATTTCTTAACCACTGATATACAACCCCATCTGTACCATGTGACTTAACTTTGATGTGGAACATTTTCAAAAAGAAAAGAAATCAGTCAGTTTATTCAGACATAAACGGATTCGTCGAAAACCATGAAGAGAGTCATATATCACCTGATGGTCTTCTAAATGGCTTACAGTCTTATCACGAATGACGGTTTCCATAAGTTTACCAACTTCAGAAAGCTAATTGGGCGATAACTTCCGCGCAGTGATTTATTGCCTTTTTCGAAAATGATTTTTTATATTAACAAGCTTCCATTTCCTCTAGAACTTTCCGAAGGGCAAGTGACACTGAAGGGAGCAGCCGGGAGCTTAACTATTTCATTTTTCGCCTCTTTCATTATCTTCGGACGTAACTTATGTTGGCCAGTTTTTTTTTTTTTTATCTATTTCTCTTCCATACAGTGCTGATATAATATCTTCATATCCTATGTCCATATGTTGCGAAGTGATTTCCTATCTCAGATTTGGAACTGGATTCGGGTATGAGCTGTATCTTCACTTCTAAATACAGAAGCGGAAAAAATCATTCAAAATCTGCCACTTCTTCGTTGTCGTGAACCAAAACATTTTCAGGTACTAAAAGACCAATTGACTGGCTAATGACTCTCTTGCATCTAATATTTTCATAAAACTTCTTCTGGTCTTTAGCAATTTCCAGCAATATTTGCCTCATACTGACGCTCACTTTGACATAGAAGTCTCTTAGTTTCTCTTGGCAGACTTACATAATTTGTTCTATCATTTTGATTATTAGTTTCCTTAAGATCTTCGTGCTCCTTTCTTGGACAACAGACACTTCCTGGTATCATTATCCATCATTCTGGCTTAGCACTGGAGAGAGAAAATGCTATTTCGCGTTGGCACAAATGTTCCTTCTACTGCTTTGAACGTTCTACGTAAGATCACCGAAGTTACGTTCATAACGCTTTCATTAATCATATCCCAAGTTTGCCTTTCAAGATCAATGTGAAGATCTTTAGAATTTGCGAAGTGAAGATCTTAAGAATATGCAATTCTGAAATTTGGTATATCTTCGCATCTCTCATGTTGATCAGCATTGTAGGCAATGTTGAAAATTAACTCAAAAGATAAATTGCCACTGATCACTTGTTCCTAACTTTTGTCCGATTCCACCATTGTTATCCTCATTTGTAGCGATGAATCTCATGTGTTCTTGTCGTGAACAAGTTTATCATTTAAGTGTATTAGAGCACTATAAAGCAGATTTAAGTAAAGTCTACTCCCAGAGATACTGTAAAGGTATTCTCCCCCACTTATATATAAAGGAAAATGTTGCACTCATAATTTGCGAACCATACCGCTTTCAGTTTTTGTTTTTGGCATATTCGTAATTGTTAAGATATGTTTTATGTTCCTGTTAGTGCACACACGTGGTATAGGCTACCATAGGTAGTCTTATTTGTCAGTGGGTAAAATGTAAAAAAGGTGTACTGCACCGTCACACCACTGACATCACCATGGATGATTTTTTTTGACTGATTCCACAGCTTATAAGAGTAATCATATTCTGATATATTCATTTCTCTCTTCATAGTTTTGTGGTTGCTAAGAAAGCATGTTATATTTCAGAGAAGTTGATTTTACCAGAATTAAGATTTTCATTTTTATCAGTACTTGCCACTAATGATTTCTCAGTTCCAAATCCACTTGATTCTATTTTAACTCCGTTTGCAGTGTTTATCCTCCACTCTGGTGTCCCTACTCTTGTCTTGCTACATTCCTAACCACCTCAAAAAATGATTCCAGTTAACTGAGGTTATCTCTTTGCTTTAACTACCGTAGTCTATGGACTGCCGGTTGTCAATATAATGATAACCATCTGGGTTCCTCTTGTCTCATTAAACATCGCGTTCCAAAGCCTGATCTTCCACCGTTAACCTCTTCCTTAAACTAAATCAAGCTTCCTGATAGTTTTTCATCTCTATATTCAGTTTACTAGAAAAAAATCGAAGAAATGAGATCTGAGTGAGCTATCTGTGTTGGCTTTTAACTAGCGATGCTTCCCTGGCACAACCAATACTACGTAGTAAAGTCAGAGTTCTGCTTAGAATGACCGTAATTCTACTCGCACATGAGTTTTTTCTTTTTTTAGAAAGATTTCTCGCCCCTACATATCCTCTATAACATCAGTGACATAGAAAGTTAAAATGCCTCATAGAACGTTCCTATCACACTGTAGGATAACGTTCTCCGTAACAAAGGTAGATTGCCCTATGTTTCAGCGTGTGCTTATAAATACCTTGTGTGGGAGAGTGGGTGCGCAGCTTGGCAACAGCAGTAGCAGGGCTAGTCGTTCCTCCAGCGACCACCAAGTGGAAGGGAATGGTGAGTCAGGGATCCTGGCCTCTGGTTTTATAGCTGACACTCCCGTGAGTTGTGTCCTTATATGGGAAAATGGGCCAACGTGGCAGGGAAAGGTAGCCGGTCATGTACACAGGTGTCGGCTCGAGATATGGCTGCTGGGCTGACATACATGAACGAATGAACCTTTGACTCAGAGGCTTCATGAATCACGCAGAAGCCACTGCGTAACCAAGTAACCACTCAGCGGAGCGCGTAAACCATCCCACCCTGAAAGAGGTATGGAGAAGTCGTATAATCAAAAGCCAATTACGGTCTACCGCCCCATTAGCGCTATAGAAATTCGGATGATTAGGGGTAATCCTTATGTAAATACTCCTTTACGCCAATGTCACTAAACTCGGAGACTGAAAAGATCGTGGCATCTGTCTCCACTTATTCATGATTACTCAAGGGAGGATAGAACGAACTTCAAAATATCACATCGTCGAAAAGATAAACTCGTAAATGAATATGTGGTTACAATTTTGCCAGGTAATGTCAGAGGGCCAGGAAAAGTGCCCTGAGGGTGGTAATCATCATCATTATCACTGAACATCACGTCTCATCATCAGAAATTTAGTTTCGTGGCACATTTGATGAACTTTATAATTCTTACGTCAGGGTAAAAAAACGAGAATATCAGAATCGTTCCTGTCAGCTTTATCATTCCATCTTTCTCATCACCAGTGTCGATGAAGCAACGCCAGTAAAAGTGAGAGAGAGAGAGAGAGGTGCGTTAGGAAGAGTAGCATGTGTGAGCTGAAGGGGATGTGCTAAAATACTTGGAGCATATCATGGGGAGAATGAGTGAGGAGAGGATGACTAAGGGAACATACATATGGAGGGAACAGAGAAATTAAGGAAACTGAGACGGTGGTAGAAGCACTGACTGAAAAGGGCTCCGAATGATCGCAGCTTGAACATGCAGGAAAGTGAGAGGCGTGCATGGGACAGACCAAATTGGAGTGGTTTGGTGACCAAAGGGCGACATACTGTCAGAGGGATGAACAAGGAATATAAACGCTAAAAGGAGAAGCCACTGAAAGGTCTGTGGGGGCTTAGCTGTAGACAGGAAAGCTCTGGTTACGTAACATTATACATGACAGCTAGAGAGTGGATGTTAACAAATGAAACCGGTCTTTGTCTGCTCATAGCACTACCTTGCTGTTTGGGAAACGGCGAACTTTGAAAAATGTATGAGAGAAATACCTGGCAAAAGCGATGGATTTGTTTGTAGCATTTTTGGATCTGGAAAAGGCATATGATAGGATTGATAGAGATGCTTTGTGGAAGGTTTTAAGAGTAGATGGTGTGGGAGGTAAGTTGCTAGAAGCAGTGAAAAGGTTTTACCAAGGATGTAAGGCATGTGTACAAGTAGGGAGAGAGATGAGTGATTGGTTCCCAGTGAATGTCGGTTTGTGGCAAGGGTGTGTGATGTCCCCATGGTTGTTTAATTTGTTTATGGATGAGGTGGTTAGGGAGGTAAATGCAAGAGTTTAGTAGAGAGGGATAAGTATGCAGTCTGTTGTTGATGAGAGGGCCTGGGAAGTGAATCAGTTGTTGTTCACTGATGATACAGCTCTGGCAGCTGATGCAGGTTAGAAACTGCAAAGGTTGGTGGCTGAGTTTGGAAAAGTGTGTGAAAGGAGAAAGTTGAGAGTAAACATGAATAAGAGCAAGGTTATTAGATTCAGTAAGGGTGAGGGACAAGTTAATTGGGATGTTATTTTGAATGGAGAAAAATTGGAGGGAGTGAAGTGTCTTAGATATCTGGGAGTGGACTTAGCAGCGGATGGAACCATGGAAGCGGAAGTGAGTCACTGTGTGGAAGTAGAGAACGTTATCTTGGAGAGCAAAAACGAGTATGTTTGAAGGAATAGTGGTTCCAACAAAATGTTGTGTATTATACTGTGAGACTTTTAAACTGATCTAAATGAATTTAACAGAATCATTGCTTTTATTGTTGCTTTAGTGACAGTGAATTATTTTAACACTCATATCTCTTCCTTAAGTCATGGCACAGTAAACTGCTGGGAGAGAAGTCTCGGCTTGCTTTTGCTGTGCAAGCATGCGAGGCTGCCACAGCTTCCATCTCCCGCCCAGGGTCTCCACAAGATGTCATTTCACAGTCCATCCCAGAGGATGAACTTGCTGTCAGGGCAAAGCTAGAGGATCTTATTGAACAGGTCAGGATAAAGCAGAAGATTCAGTACAGTTGTGTATTGAGTGGTATTTAGAATAACTGTAAGCTGCTGTTTTACAAGATCTGATGATAAGATTACTTTTGATATTATAGACATTTGTTCCACATACATTTCAGATACATGCATTTCACTGTTGTATGTACAAATTAGAAACTAACATTGTGTAGTTACAAAATTTTTTTGATGACTGCCAAAGATCCTTTTAATGATATATACCAAAAAGCATAAAGAAGTAAACAGTCATCACACACATCTGAATCGTAAGATGCCAGTTTTTTATTCTTGTTCATACAGTATGATATACAGAGAAAGCATACGATTTTGAAATTTTTGCAACTATACACTCTTTAGTTAACTAGTATTTAATACTTGCTTACAGGATCATGTACATGTATATGGATATATAAATATTTTTTGTTCTTTTACATCTTTCATACTTAGCACTAAGTTCTTTGTTACATTACTTGACCCATTCCATCCAAACTATTCCATATCTAACCACTACCCCCAATCAAAGATGAAAAGCTTATTCATACTTCACACTTCAGTAACTTCTACTCACAGTTTTTCCTTCCTCCAACAATCTTAGCATTACAAACCACACACACAGTATATAAAACTCCTACCCCATACAGTACAAGTAGGTACATTAATTACATATAGGAAGTGATTATGCTAGTAAATGACATGACAGGTACTAAACAGTTGCCTTCCCAACTCAGTCTTAAATACTACCCTAACAGACTTGCACTCATCAAAAACCACTTTCCCTAGACATGTAAACTAGTTGCATTTTTCTTGTCTCAGCTCTGGCCATATCATGCTGGCATTGGCTTATCTTTTGTATTTTTGCAGCTTAAGTATTGGATAGATGATGCTAAGGTAGTAGTTTTTTCCTATTAAAAGAATCCTGTTATCTTTCAAGGCCTGTCCCAAAATTTGTTTGTAATTCAAAGATTATTGTAATATCAGAAACTCAAGTGTTACATAATTTGTATCATCTGTATTATCTGAGTCTCATAATTACTGAAAGTTACAGCAACAAGATAAACTGTTAAGTAATCCAGGACTTGCACTGGTAGAGTAACTATGTCCCTACACTCAACACTGGATACTGGTTTTCTGATTGATATTATGCAAGCCTTTGCTATTCAAATGTATTTTGGGTTCTTAGTTAGAGACTAAGATATACTTCCAATACAGTGCACCACTTTTATAAAATACCAAATATAAGGCATTTGCCATGTGAAGAAAGTCTGAGATATCTCAAGAGCATGTATTAGAAAAGTACTGGAAAAATATTGAGTGGATGATAAGGCAAGTGTGATGCATAATAGCATTCAGATGACTGCTACTTGTATGGTCACAATGACTAAAAGTTTAAGAGTATTTGCACCTATTCAGTATGTAGCAATGAATGATCACATTGTTCATAGACTTTGGATTCAATTCATCATGTTCCTATGTTGACTGATTTCGTTTGATGTATTCCTGAGTATAAATTTACTGCTTCCCCTTTGATGTAATTTAAGTATAATGCTCTCTCATCTGCATAAATGTATTGTGTTTTCTTCCTTTAGGTGCAAGCACGTGTGTCAACAATAAGCAACTCAGTGAGTGAACTGGAGGAATTAGGGCGCCAAAATGATGCAATCAAAAAATGGATTGAGGAATACCACATCATTGTTCAAGATTTCAAGAGTCGCCCTGCTAAACTGCGTTCTGAAGCTTCAACAGTGGAGATCTCCCAGATGAATGATCTGCGCTCCAAGATAATGGAGAAACAGAGCATTCTGGATGAACTAGAGATCAAGCAAATGAACCTAGCTCCTGATATGGCAGATTCTGACATCCGTGAACAAATGAACCGGTTGGAAGAAGAAGTAACCAATCTCATAGATTCTCGCACAGTTGTCATTCAACAAATTGAAGAATACAGGAGTAAACTTCAACTTGTATATGGATGGTTTGACACAATTATCAAACAGTTAGAAAAATGTGACAAGAGTGATAATCTAGATTCTTCCAAGAAGTCTGCTGAAGTGCAGCAATTATGGAATCAGTTTGAAGATGCTCGCATCCAACTGGAAGAGCTCAAAGTGAAAGCTGGTGATGTTATGCTTGAACTCTCAAGTTTAGATGTTCAGCAAGTTGAAGAACAACTGAGATCTGTGGAGAAGAAATATTCAGACCTCCAGAAACGTGTTGGTAAGAAGATGCAAGTAATTGAAATGACCCGAAAAGGCTATGAGGACTCCAGAAATGACATCCTCAACCAGCAGAAATGGATTAGGGAGAAAATGGAGTTCATGAGGGATCTGCCTCTTCTTGGTTACACTAGCAAAAGCACAGAAGTTAAACTCCTGGAGATTAATGTAAGTATGATATCTATGATCTTGAGTGCAGTTTCGCTCCCACTGACAATTGGTCATTAGTTAATCAAATCCATTTTCACCTGAAACATACATTTCCTTTGGCAAACTGCATGCATTAAACAATTGGAGCCATTATTGCTTACAGTTTATCTAGTCATTAATATGTTTGTTTTGGGATTTATATTAAGATGGCTTGTACGGAAATGTTCTCAGAGGGCTATAATTATGGTACATCTCTTCATTCCTTCATATTAGCACCACCTTACATGCAGAATCCTTGATGTTTTCCCTCCTTTTTAGTGTGTTACTTATACTTCTCACTAGACCCAGGTACATGTGTTTATATGTACTTTCTAGAAGTTTGAATATGTTATTGTCTTCAGTTTCATGAGTACTCCTGTGGATATATACCATTTGTTAGTTCTGCTGAATCATTCGCTCCTGTTTTATTCTCTTGTTGATTATTTTTATGTGAATACTTTACAGGATCTCTCAAAGGAGGTGTCTGCAAAGAGAATGCTCTTAACACAGTTAGAAAAGGCCATTGAAAATCTCAAGGGTGATATTGAAGATTCTGAATTGCAGAAGTTAGAAAGCATACTCAGTAAGACTGCAGAAGAGCAAGGAGTTTTATATTCTACTGTCATGGAAATTAAGAATGACATGATTGTATCATATGAGGAGCGGCGCAGTTTTGAGCAGTCATTGGATCAAGTAAGGGCTTGGATTAGTGGTAAGACTGATGAAGTGGTCTGTCCAGATCTTCTGCCACTCAAGTCTGAGAATGCAGAACGTGTAGTTGAAAAGTATAAACGACTTGACACAGAGCTAAAGCAATATGCAGAAACCAGTGTTGCTGGGGTGAAGAGGCAAGGAAGTGCATTGTTCAAGGACTGTACAGAAGAGGAGAAAGATAAGTTACATGACATTTTAACAGAGGTGGATGACAAAATGAACAATCTTCGCCAGACTATGTCAGGAACTCTTAACCGCCTCTCTAACCTTTTGGAAGCAAGACGTGACTTTGAAAAAGAAGTTGATATAGCTCAGAAATGGCTCCACCAGGCTGAAGTTACTTTGCATACAGACACTAAGAGCCTTAACACAGCTGAAGTTCTTGCTGAGCAGCTCAAGAAACTGGAAACAATGGAAGATGAAAGGGAATCGGCAAATAAGCGGGTAACCAGCATTGCTAACCTCTGTGAAGACCTCTTGCCTTATCTTCCTGAGGCAGACAAGTTCAGCTTGGGTGAGATTGTGCATGACTTGCAGGATAAAACATCTAGAGTAAACTCATCTATAAGTGACAAGATAGAACAGGTTCGTAACACTATCACCCTCCAGCGGCGTAACACAGAACGAATTGTGCAGAGCACTCAGTATTTTTCTTCCATTCAGAAGGAGATAAAGGCCCTTAATAGACCAGTTGGCCGTAATGTAGAAGATGCTCAGAATCTTCTCATCTCATATCAGGAAGCCCTGAGAAAAGTTAATGAGTTCAGGAAGAGCCTTGATGATATGCGTAGTGGCTCAGATGTGAGTGTAGGTGAGATGCGTGATATGGTAAAGCAACAGCAAGAACTTATCCAAGTACTGGAAAAACAAATTACAAGGATACGGCAGCTCATTCTTGTCAGACAACAATATGCTTCTCACATCAGTGAAATTGTAGGGTTTACCAACCGCTATAATACTGTTGTAAAGGACATTGAACAAACGGAAAAGACAGTGACAGGCAAGATTCGTAAATATAATGAAGTAATAACAAGAATCCAAGAATGTGAGGCCCAGTTAACATCTGCACAGGACAAGGGATCAATTATAAGTGAGGAAGGAACTGTGGAGGATCATAATGCTATCATGGAACAGTTGCAGTCAGTCAAGAATAACTTAAGTGCTCTTCGTCGGGAGGTGGAAACAAGGCACTCAGAACATGAGTTATCAGCTGAAAGTCATAAACGAATCCATGTTGAGCTCAATATGACCATGGAATGGTTGTTAGAGCAAGAATCTGAGTTGAAAACTCGACCACTTCTTACTTTAGAAGTGGAGAGTGCTGATGAAGAACTTGAAGCTCATGAAGAGCTTACCAGTGATATAGAGGAGCAGCTCAAGAAAATTCGCAGCATCCAGGAAAGAGCCAAATCTGAGAGTGGGCTTCCATATATCCTACAAGAAAGATTGTCTGAGGCGAATATGATTGTGGCTACATTCCCCCTCGAGTTGGAATCTCGACTCAAGTACCTGAAAGATGCAAAGATGCTTCGCTTAGACTATGAAGATTTTACCTCAAAAATTAATGACTGGATTAATGAGGCCCAAAAGCGCATTGTTGATGTTGATGGGGTTGACTATGAGAATGTGCGATCAGACCTTGAAGATCATTTGGCTTATTTCTCAAGTGAGGGTCTGATTGGTGAGTCACTTGAACAATTAGGCAATATTGCAGAAAGAATTGTTCCATCCTTGACAAGTGAAGACCAAGAAGAGCTAACAGAAGAACTTTCAAAGCTAACTAAGGACTTGGATAATGTTACCAAATCAGCAAGAGATCACAAGGCCCAGCTTGAAAAGAATGTTCAGCTTGCATCAGAATATAATAAGATTACCGAGAATGTAAGAGAACTAATACAGGATGCCAAAGCCAACACCTTGACAGATGAGAGTGCCATTAGTGTAGCAGCATTAAGAGTTAACTTGCAGAGGATTGATGAAGAGCGTCTGCGTCTGTATGATCAAAGTTACAATATAAATGATTTTACGGAAAAGGCCAATGAACTTCTCCAACAGGCTAACAGATCAAGTCATGTAAACATTGGTAACCAGCTGCTAGAAATTACTAGAGAATGGAAGACTTCTTTAGAGAACATGGAGAGTCGTCGTGAGGCCTTGGCATCGCTCATCAGCCAGTGGCAAGATTATGATATGGCTGTGGGAAGTTTGGAAGCTTGCCTCAACGGCTTGGAGCAGCGTCTTCACGAAAAACTCGATCACTCCGCCACAGATGATTCTGACATTGAGAATGTCAAAAAGACCTTACAGGTATTGTATTTTGTGAATTCTGTATGGCTTTTTTGAATAATTTTAAGATATTCTCTTTATGATTGATTTTTGTTACCTCTGGAAACTACTGAAGACTTTCTTCAAAAAATATTACCTCATTCTGTTTTCTGTCATTATAGTTCACTTCTGCTGCTTGTGAGAAATAGATTTATTAAGATATCTTTACATACTTTAAATTTTTCATACAGACTCAGCATCCTCTTTGCTTGATGATGGGAGAAGAAAATACTAACATCTACCCATTGCAGGTCATGACTTATTGTGATATAACTGAAATGAAATTTTATAACTTTCAATTTTCACATTTTATGAAATTTTATTATATATGTAAGATGCATGGAGATCCGGTGTATGTGTTTTACATGTCTGGGGATCTCCTGAGGTGCCTGGGTGTTTCCTGAGTGTCTTGGGTGTCTCTCAAGTGTCTCTGGTGTTCTCCTGAGTGT
Source organism: Panulirus laevicauda (assembly GCA_032273605.1). Classification (NCBI taxonomy): domain Eukaryota; kingdom Metazoa; phylum Arthropoda; class Malacostraca; order Decapoda; family Palinuridae; genus Panulirus; species Panulirus laevicauda. The sequence continues at coordinate 1,250 of JAUTXX010248622.1, read as the reverse complement.
CCTTGGTAGCTCCTGTGTCTTGGGTGTATTTTGAGTGTCCTGGATGTCTGCTAAGTATCTTGGTTTCTCCTGAGTGTCCTTGATGTGTCCTGAGTATCTTATGTGCCTCCTGAGTGCCTGGGGTGTCTCCTGAGTGTCTTAGGTGTCTCAAGTGTCTTGTGTGCTCTCCTGAGTGTCCTTGGTAGCTCCTGAGTGTCTTAGGTGTCTCTCAAGTGTCTCTGGTGCTCTCCTGAGTGTCCTTGGTAGCTCCTGAGTGTCATGGGTGTATTCTGAGTGTCCTGGATTTCTCTTGAGTATTCTAGGTGTCTCCTGAGTGTCCTGGATGTCTCCTGAATATCTTGGTTTCTCCTAAGTGTCTGGGGGTGTCTACTGCGTGTCCAGGGTGTCTCCTGAGTGTCTTAGGTGTCTCTGGGTGTCTCCTGACTGTGCTGGGTGTCTTTGAGTGTCCAGAACGTCTTGGGTGTTCCCTGAGTGTCTTAGGTGTCTCAAGAGCGCCTTGGATCTTTCCAGAGTACTCTATCTCAAGGCGGACAGTGCTTGTACATCCTATAAGTCTAAAGTGTGTCTCCTATATATGTGTTTCGGGTCCAGTGTGCGTTTTCTTATTCTTTCTAAATATCCAGGGTTAATCTTTTAATATATCACTCCTCGTGTTTTGAATGGTTATCCCCTGATTGTCTTCCTTGAGTGTGTTTAGAGAGCTTGTACCCAAGACTTGCAAGTGCGTAGTAGCGGTAATCTCTCGTTAACCCAGGCGGAGTTCCCTGGTTCAGATGCCACTTCGTTTAACCTCTGTAGATCAACTGTCAACAAATTAAAGATGTCCATCGCCTGCATGTCACTTCATCATATAGCTCAGCAGTAGATTGATAATTGTATTTTCGATGAATGGCTAATGTAGCTAGGTTTGTTTACATGTCTTGACTTAAAATGCGGAGGAATTCGCGGGAAATTCTGGCGGGACATTTGCCAGAATTCGAAGCGCGCGCCGCCGTGCAGCGCAAATATCTTTGGCTTGTGGGGCCGCTGACCAGGCTGGCCGACTTATGTCGCCGTTGGTCTGTCCTTCATTAACTGTCAACGGGAGTGGTGGAGATACTTGAGGGTCTCTTAGTCTTCTCTCAAGTAAAGCTTGTGTTTCCAGGAATGTGGGAGAGAGAACATATTTAATGGTGGATCTCTCTCTCTCTCTCTCTCTCTCTCTCTCTCTCTCTCTCTCTCTCTCTCTCTCTCTCTCTCTCTCTCTCTCT
>JAUTXX010248513.1:0-14434 GCA_032273605.1 Panulirus laevicauda | reverse complement strand
TATGTGGGTGGGTTGGGCCATTCTTTCGCCTGTTTCCTTGCGCTACCTCGCTAACGCAGGAGACAGCGACAAAGCAATAATATATATATAAATGGAGTGGTAGGTGAGATGGCGAATGGAGGTGAAATTGCAGTTGAGTGGATCTGTAGAGGAGTATGGAAGCTTGGAGATGTGCCCTTCTACCTGATTATGGGAAATGGGCAGTAATTGTTCCACTGTAAAAGTTAAGGGAGTAAGAGTGGTTCCAGGAATAGATGCTTTAGAACCACCTGTGTTCATTTTTTTTTTTATCCTTTCTCTTTGAAGGATGATTTAATAAGAACAAATTCAACATTGCATCACTCTTAACCTTAAAGTAGTTTTTGGGGGTTATTCCTTTTCTTTATATTCATCTTAGCATTAACAGCTTAATGCAACTAAGCCAGTTATTGCCTGAGGCAGAAATGTCCTTTTGAGGCAATCTTTTCAAGGCATTCAAGCTGGATCTTCAATTTCTTCACAAAAATTTCCCATCTCAGTTGGGTAGACTTTAATTTAGAACTTCCAAGTCTTTAGAAGGTTTGACAAGTGGTTGTATTTGATATTAGTACAGTGGTGATCTAGGATGGCATTGGAATTCTCAGCTACCCCTACCAAGAAAAATTGTAAAACAACCCTGATTCAACTTAAAGGATTATGCTGTGGAGCCTGTGATAGGACTGGGTTTGATCCCACTCCTTTATTTTATAGACACAACATTGAAAACAGCAGAAAAAGAATGGGATAGGATTTTTCCTAGCAGGATACTTAAATCATAAGTCCAGTTGACAATCAGACTGAACCTACAAGAGCCTCATTGATGCTTTCTGATTCAACCTGGAATGAGGAAGCTTTTGGTTTTTGTGTTGGTACCCAAGATCAGGTAGTTAAAGTTGATGCCCCTCAGCATGTGTTTAGTTTCACAAATTAAAGCAAATAGGACAGCGACAGACGAGACCTTTGAAATATGAACACTTTTCAAGAATTGGGTTTTATCATTACTGTTACAAGTCCTGCTCCTTTTCCAGTCAGAGCGTTGCATGGCTAGGGATAGATGGGTGTTCTCAGGCAAAAAGCTCTGGACTATGTATTTTCTGCATTGGCTGTATGGATGTGTTGATATCAACAAGCACAACTTTTATGGAAGTTCAATTTTACAGTCTTGTGGATTGACACATTGAGGCTATGGGGCAATATGTTTACCTTTTGGAATGTTTCCATAGAAGCTTCTTGAAGGTTTGTTTTGGTGAATTGACATAGAGATTCTGCCAAATTTATGCCATGGTATGGTTGGTTTTGTTGAAACATTGAATTAGTGGTTAGACTTTTGATCTTAGAAGGGTCTTAAACAAGAGAAACTATTGGTTCCATAGTTTTCATCCTCCAGAATATCCTTTCAAGGCCTAGAATTTTTGTTTCATGGTTATTATTGTTGCTCTTTGTTGCCAGATGAACTGAGGTTCATGCATTCCCTTCCTTTACTTTTTTCCCAAGGAGTATGCAAGGTCTTCAACAGCACCTCACCCAGATAAAATACACCATTAGCATAATTGGGGTGTGGCAGTTGCACAGACGCTTTTTACTTAGTTGGAATTCTTTATTGTGTTAATGTGTGCATGTAAGCTTTACATTAGGTAGAAGTAGTTGGTAGGAGCATAGATAGGAGCATTAAACAGAAGTAATAGGTTGGAACCTTGATATGCAGTGGTTGGTAGGAACTTTAGGTAGGAGCCTCTAAAAACATTATGCTAAAGTTGCCTGTTCCCTGTTGAGGGTGAGGGACTGAAGGCTAAAAAGTGGGTCGGGAGAGAACCAGTTATGGCAACTTTTGCCTTGGCCATCCTCTATGAGGAGTTCCCAAAGGAAACAGGTGTTGCTTATGGAAACCTTTATAAGGAATGTATTCAGCAGCATAAGCAAGGGGACCATTATAATGAATCATTGTTGTAATGTTTGAGAGATGGGTGGTGTCCAAACAGATACATATTGATACATGAGAGTTTTTCAGTAACTGTATTCAGTGTTGTAATTGAAGGATTATGATGGTGCCACAGTTGGAGTTTTAGAGGTCCAGTAAAGCAGTACCTTGAACTGCAGCTTTTTTTTATTTTTTTTTATGAAACTTGTGAATTTCCTGACGTAATTAGTGTATTAAAATATTCATGTTATAAAAGCTTGGCATCATAACACTTGTTTTTTCTTGTACAGACACATCAGCTGAAGAGATTCAGCTAGGCAGCACAGCAGCAACCCTAACTGTAACCAACTTACCCAGTCACGTTCCTGAATCTGCTGCACGCTATCATTTATATCGTTATGATCATAACTATGAAGGAGATTTCTTCTACAGTGTCTGTAAGTATTACATATATCCATCTTATGTTGGACTTGCACCATTCTTCATTGCCTGTTGAACTATGTAGTCTGAAATGAAAGGTGTACTTTTACATTTGTACAAATCAAAGTCCAACTATACTTAGATGAAATAGGACACTTATTGTTTCTGTAATTTGTCGTGTTTTGAAAAACTCATTTGGAATAATAGTTATATTGATGTTTTCCTCAAGTATAACTTGCTTTTTATTGTTACTGATGAGAGTAAGGCCATTGATTATAATAATGGGGCTTTCTTTGCTCAGTCATAGGGATTAATACTCTTGACTATGGAATTACCTTTATTCTTTCGAAGGAGGCAGCAGTTTGAATCCAGATGGTAGGCATGGATTACATTGATGCTTGCCTTTTAATGAGGTTTAATACTTTCATTTGAAACCCAGAATAGATATGAACTTCTTTGTATCCAGGGGCTTTCAGCTGTTGGGTTAATAGTTCAATTTTTTGTTGTAAATTTTTACCGAGAAAATTTACAAAATTAACTTGTCCCTAATTCTTATTTATATTATTTGCAGTATTCATTTACTCCATGCCTGGATATGCTTGCCCCATCAAGGAACGAATGCTGTATTCCAGTAGTAAAAACCCTGTTACAGATCTCTTGGAAAATGTCCTCAATTTGGTTATTACTAAAAAGGTAAAAAGAAAGATTTTAATGTCACCACAGTATTTTAGATAGAAAGGGATTAAGTTTTCAGTTAACAGTCATGTCACCTTTAAGTATTTCATTATTCTGTACATAATTGATTTGCAATACTGTATGTACTTGATCAGATTCATTTATGATAAATACATATTTTCATACAAAATTAATGATTATCTTAGGGCAAGGGGCCATTTATTACTGAAATCAACCAAATTTCTGTTTAATGTTTCAAATTGAAGGTGTAATAGAAAATCACAGAAATTGAGGTTTCATACTCTATTTATGAAATATTTAAGCTCTGTATTCTGTAAGGTGAGATTTTCATTTTATAAGCATGTCAAATGAATGAAAAAGTGAGAACTCTTTTGTATACCCAGTTCCCTCTCTCACCTTAGTGAGGTAGCATCATTGGTGAAGGAACAATGGCCTCATTTACACACATGCAGTCCTTAGCTGTCATATGTGATGCACCAAAACATGAGTACACCATCTATAGCCAACTCCTACAGTCCACTCAGCAACTGACAGTTTCCAAGCCCTTATGCAAACCAACCTTTCTCACCACTTTTTGGAGCTCTTTATCTTTTGTTTATATTAATTTTCAACTATTTCTTTTCATGCATTCTCCCAATTTCTGACACTGGCTTTATGAATTTCTCTCAGGAGTATATGCCATCAGAAGTGTGATATTTGCAAACAGCTGCTGACATGCCTTCCAAGCCCCTTCACTCAAACCATTCTGTCTCACACCCCATCCTCATTACTTTTCTTTAGTTTACATTAACTCAACCTCTTCCTTTCATATGCTCTCCTAAACTATGATTGTGGCGTATGGAATGTCTCCGAAGTTATGTCTTTAGAACATTGTTATCAGCAAACAGCAGCTGACTTATCTTTCAAGCTGCCCATCAACAGCATACTTGCAATAAGAGTTATGGACTTACCTCCCTCAGCACCTTGTTATTGAATTGGTTGAACTCGGACCTACCTTCTAGGAATAACTAACCTTCCTCCCTTCATACTTGCATAGTGCCATACTCTCCCAGCAAGAACTTATTGCATTTAGTAAGTTATCCCAATCATTTGCTTTTTTCATATACATTAATGCTATATACAAATCTCCATCTTCAAGTATTTTTCACACAAATTCTTCAAAGGAAACATCACAGGTACACATTCTCTACCATTGTTTCTTTCAGTTCAGATTCTCTGTGCATGCTGCCACTCTATCAGTCACCTTACCAGTTATGATTAGCAAACATACCTCTAGTTTCATCACTCATTATTGTTCCTTTTATGGTAACACAAAGGCACTATACATACGTTTTGCCAGTTCTCTTGCACCTCAACTTGAGCCTTACTCAGCTGCAGTTCCACGCACTCCTTCGCATACAAGTTAGCAGGTGTGCTCAGCAGACTTTTTATTATCTCTGTAATTCAATCTATTTTCCCCTCTTACCTTTATACTGGGCATTCTGCCAGTCCTGAGACACCTGTCCTTATCCATATATACACTAAAAATCTTGTATAACCAGTCAGCAACTCTGTTACCCCCTTTTTTGATAAATGTAACTGCATTCTTATTCACCCCAGCTGCTTTGCCACACTTTATCTAATGCAAGGCTTTCAGCTATTCTTTTTTCTCTTAACCATTTACACTGACTGTCTTTCTCTGCATTCCTCCATGTCCCAAACACCCAAATCTGCCTCCCAATCATCCCTGAAGGCTGGTGTGAAACTGGAACCTGAACAAAAGTAGTATTTTTATAGGCCTCTAACAAATATTAATTTTTTTTGTCAACACATGCCTAGAAACAATTTTGTTTTATTTTACTTTTAGGTCTGCTCTGAAAATATATATTTCTCTTCATATTCTGCTTCAGTAGAAAATTATAATGCATTCAAGCTTCCTTCTTTATCACTTGCTCGGTATATTGTGCATATCTAGTGTTAGTGTGTGTGTACTAGTGTGTGATTCGACACAAGTTTCTCCAGTTACAATCCATGGGTTACTGAGGTATATTATGTTTCCTCCATAAGTGATGATAGTATGCTAGTGTCATTTGTAGGTAGATGTTGGAATCAAGCCAGTTAGAATTTCAAATGATGGGAGGAATCAATAAAGCATCATCGGGCATTCAGAGCAGCCTGCTACATAACATCTTATAATCTGTGGAACTGTTTAAGGGCTATAGATATGTATAGGTAACACATAATTAAAGTTATTTATTTGATACATGTATGCATTATGTTATGGCACTGTATCTTAAGAATTTTTTCTTTTTTCTCTAGCTTGAAATTAGTGAAGGTACTGAATTAACAGAGGAATATCTCTTAGATGAGATTCATCCAAAACGCAATCTTCACCGGCCAAAGTTTGCAAAACCGAAGGGTCCAGCAAATAGAGGAGCAAAGAGACTGACTAGAGCACCAAAGGACAGTCTAGGCAATGGTGAACCTTAAAATCTTGCCGCTACAGCTAAGTTCCTTCTCAAGGATCCAGTTTTATTTATGTTGATTTTGTTTTCAGTGAATAGTGAGACACATGGCATCAAAATGCCATACTTGCCTGTTATTCCTTTCATATAGTATGATGTGCCATCCATTGTTGATTTACTAAGAAGGGTTTATCCCTGAATTTAAAGTACTCAGGTCTGCTGGACACTCGAGAAATGGTGAAATCTGCTTGCAGTAGATTTAACATGGGTATTCTGTTTGAGATAGTTAACAGAGGGTCAACCAGACTTTGCCTGCAAGTAGTTGCACTGCGAGTGAGAAGTCACCTTCAGCAAGGCTGTATTATTGTCAATGGATGTAAGGGAGTTCAGTCTCTTAGAGGATCTTCTCGCTCCAAAGACGTCTGTCATTTCCTTGCTCCTGCATGAAATGCAGCCTCAAAGCTGCTAGAGCCCTATAAAAGGGTTCTTGGGGTTGTATATTAATAGAGGGTCATTATGCAAGTCTTACATGTATTTGTTATGCCTATTCTGTGTGGTTAATCTAAGCTGGATATTGAAAACTTTGAAGCTGTTAGATTTTTATACTTTTTCAAGTACTTTTGCATTGATTGCCAGCATGCTAATGATGTAGATTTCGCTACAGTTATAGCTATAATGATGGATACGTCTGGTTTAATTTATCAAAATATTGTTAATGAGAGGATAAAGTGTGTTAGACTGTATCAGAGTTTTGTTTATGACTTGGAATAGATTGCCTTGGTTTATCAGTTGTATTCAGTTTGTACTGATATCATTAACCATTACATGAAAAATAAGTTCATCTCGTTAATTTTTTAACATGAACTAAGAATTTTGGTAATTGGAAAATAACCAGTATTATTTATTCCCCAGTATTTTTACCATACATAAGTAAATGAAACAAAGTTTTTCTGAATGCACTGTACAGATCTCTCTTTCATATATTTTTTTACTCAAAAACTGAGTTATACTGGGTTTTCATTATCTGCATTCAGTTACAGTTTATGTATTTTCAGACCAGATGATCTTTAGAGATATTCAAAGATTCAAGGAATAAGTTTTCTTTGATGTTGAAAATCATTTTTGGAAAAATAAAAAAGTTCCATCATCAAGGTCGTCCATGCAGTTGTGAGTACGTTTACTTTACAAAAAACAAGTATTATAGCGTTTGTTTGGTTGTGTGTCTGTTCCTGGAACATCTTTTTCTTTCATTTTCTGCAGTCTGAAGCTTATTGTGGTGTGTTTGTAAGAGTGCTATATTTACTCCCCAAGAACATAACTTTAATTCTGAGAGCAAAATTTTGAAGTTAAGTTTGTATGTTCATAATTGGTCAGCCTGTAGTCCAATTGTTAATGGCTCTTTGTCTAGAGTTGTCACTGCACCAGTTTAAAGAACAGTTAATGTAACTGACTTTGTTTACTATTATTTTGTAAAATATAAAAAGTTTTCTTTATGATTAACTGATTTGGTCTTCACCCAGATATTTACACTGAAGCAGAGGTAAGTTATTATGAGTACATAGCCAGTTATCATTTATTTTTGACATTAAGTGTTTAGACTATGGTACATTTTGCTCATTTTTAAGTTGATGGGCCCAGGGTTTATTTGGGGGCAGTGGTTTGATTCTATAAAGAAATAATCATATATATGTCAGCATCATACAGAGTTTGATTTAAAGGATAATTATTATTGTTTTTATATGATAATATTTTTGTTACACAAGCTTTGAGGAATAGAGTTTTACTGTATAGTGCTGAAACCCCAACCAAAGATCAATTTCAGTCTTAATCTAAGTTTGAGAGTAAATTTAGTTTTATGTTGATATATATTTCCATTATTGTGATTTAGATTTTAAAATTAACATAGAAGTGGTGTCATATCTGATTTCTCATATAAGTGACTGTATTATATGGGTAAAGTGATTTTATTATTTTCAGAGTTGTAAATATTTATTGTTTGCCAAGATACCAGGTGCACTGTGATTGTTTCTTTAGTCATGTACTTTCTAACAAATAATATAGACATGATTCCTGTTCAGGCTTTTATTTAATTTGTTTTATTGTGTAATCAAACACATGTAAAGAGCCTGTTTTATAGTTTTTTTTTGTTGTTGTTGGATATATTGAGATAGGATCAGTGGTGACTTCAGATAATCCCTGACATTCATTTTTTTTTGTTGTTACACAGAAAAGTGTGCAGTATTAGTGTAGTATATTATATGAGAATGGAAAATTTTGGTGTTTTAAAACCTGCTCAAAGTTCTGTTGTACGTCTATTGTTATTACTAGCAGGTAAGAAAGAATAGATTCTGCACCAGCAGGAGCTGAGTGGTGGAGGATATAGTTATAAGTCAACATGTACCACTGCCAAGCTGATCAGGTTTTGAGAACAATTATTAAATGAGTACTACACCTTTGCAAATGATATTGTGATTTGTATTTTTCAACTTGGGTAACAAAGACTACTCTCGGGAATTAGGTATCCCTGCTCTTTGTCTGTTTGCAGGACAGGGATTAGGGACTCCAGTTCTGCAAAATTTATTTGCACAACAGGTGCATTCTATATGCACCTGATCCACCCCATGGAAATGGGAATGGAGTTGATAATGGCTGATTGATAGAATAGTATTTTCCAATTTCTAGTGAAATCTTACTGTGTAAGATGCAAGTTGGAATTCATCTTGTTATATGTTTTTCTTTTCATTGGAGAAAAGTAATGCATTTTTTATTCTAAATGAATAGTGATTAGCTGAGGAAATCTTTGATACAAGTATGGAAGTGCTGTGTTTGCTGTGTATCTGAAGTAGTATGAGACTACTGTTGACCATTTTATAAACTTATGAGTTACTACTTTCTTGTGTATGGTTTTATTTCTATTTTCCTTGATAGAATTGATTCAATAGGTTCAATCCCTTCACATTCCAATTGATTTGGATGAGAGTCCATGAATATGTGCAGTGTTAAAACTTAAACAAATGCTTTTGATTTAACATAATGCTCTGAATATACCCAATTAATTTGGATGAGAGTCCATGAATATGTGCAGATTTAAAACTAAACAAATGCTTTTGATTTAACATGATGCTCTGAATATACCCAGACTTTATAGCTCAAGTAGATTCATTTAATCTTATAGATGAATGATATTATCATGATGTTTTGGATGTTTGTATGATTAGGGTTTCCCAGCCAATGGGACTCAGTTATGATGGTGATGAAGTTTGCTTGCTTGCTTTGACTATTTGACTATCATAGATTTGAACATAGACATGGTATAGGATAAGTGAACATTTACTTACCATATGACATTGAGGCTTGTTTCCACTTGTACTTTGATATGAAGGGATGGTCATAATTTGAAAGCGAGTCTTGCAAGATGATTGTTCACACTATTTTCCCCAAATTTGTTGCTGCAATGGCACTGACAGCTAAATGCCCTAATCTATGCCTTCTTGTGTAGACTAAACTTGCATACTTACTTTCTGCCCCAGGAGTCTCTTCTATTTTTATGAGGTTCTAATAGCGCTTGGGAAGCTGACCATGTCTAATGATTCAAACTACATTAAGTGCTGTGGTGTAGGGTGTATTTCTGTGTGCAGAGAATGCTTGGCAGTTGAGTAATAAGTGCTCTGCACCTTCAGAGTAATTGCATGATGGACATGAAGAGTCTTGGAATATTTTGAAACGATGTTTGCAGTTGCCCTCTGCTAGTGACTTGTTAAAGTTGAGGTAATGAAGGCTAAAGAGTGGCACTGGACTTCACCTCTAATGGGGAGTCTTTTACCTTGGCCAGATCCCTGAGAAAGTTCTGGGAGGGAAAAGGCGTGAGGTATGTAGATAGATAGTGATGGACGATATCCTGAGTGTAGGTGGGATATTGTGGCTTTTGTATGTGTGAGAAGTGTGTTTTATGTTGGATGGACGTATATCTGGTGGGATGAATTTTAAGACTTGTGTTGGGAGGTCATTTGTTTTGTGCTTGCTGGGTTATTTCAATGTGTATGTGTTTTGTCAGTGTTATATTTATTGTTTTTCAGGGGTAGAGGGATCTGTGATTAAAGGCTACTGAAGTGTGAGGCAGACATAAGCATTTCAGTTCTACCTAGTTATAGTGTGGTTTAGGTAAGAGGGGTCTTGTGCTGCTGTGTAGAATTAAGTGTCATGCATAGTAAGTTGGAACTGTATTGGGGGATCTTTGATTCATTGTGAAGGCATTGAGAGTTTTTTAATACTAGACAGCTGGTGATTGTTCTGAGTGCACTGTATTGTATTGTTTACAGCTATGTTTTATTTGCTTTTGAGAAGGTGGAAGACCAAGCTAGTGAGGCATAGTTTAAAGTGGAGCAGCTGAATTGTCTGAATAGGATTTTGAGTGATTCTTATTCTCATCCAAATTTGTTGCCTGTTAGTGTTCTGAGGGCATTTAGTTTGTGTGTAGCTTTTGTGTTGATGTAATTGGCATGGAGTGTGAATGTCATGTGTGTTGTATATGATGCCTTGAATGGTTGGTGTTCTGTTCAGTGGGAGAGACTTCCATTCATGATGACCAAGGAATGTGTGCTAGATTCATGGCTGAAGACTAATATGAAGTTGTAGACATTCTGTTGTAGGTTAGCCATTGTACCAATTGTGTAATGTAGTGCTGCATGTATGATGTTACTGTTGTGTTAGGGTATTATGATGCAATTGTGAGATTATCTGTATATGGAAAGAAAACATATATTAATATTTGATTTTTTCTCGTTCTCCTTTTCCAGCATTAGCGAGATAGCACCAGGAATATATGATGAAAGGTTTCATTTGTGTGCATCCATTCTCTAGCTGTTTTGTGTAATGCACTGAAAGCACAGCCCCTATCCACAGCCAGGCTCCACAGACTTTTCTTTGGTTTCACCCCATCTGCTTGTTATGCCCTGGCTTATTCCCTTGACAACACTTCACTCTCTGTATACCACATTGCGTTAACTCACTCTGTCCCATGCACGCCTTTCATTCATCTGCATGTTTATGCCCTGAGCACTCAAAGTCTTTTTCACCCCATCTTTCCATCTCCAGTTTGGTCTCCGTGTTTTCCTTGCTCATTCTACTTCTGACACACGCATATCCTTTTTGTCAACTTTTTTTCATACGTGTTCACCATTTCCCACGTTCCTCTCCAATTCTCTTCAAATGTTCAAACCATATCAGCACACCCTCTTCAGCCCTCAACCACATTTATCACATCTTTTTTTATCCTTTCATTACATACTTGATCAAACCACTTCTACCCACATACTGAGATGGTTATTAATAAGTACCCCAGATCCAGTTACTGTGGAAGAGTCCTGGTGTCTTCAAGGGAGACAAGTAAGGACTGGTATAAGTGGAGAATTTTGCTGTGACCACCCCTGCTATGGGAGTTCCCAGAGGGAATGTACATCAGAGTTAGATTGTGGTATCTCTTTACATATGCTTAATTTTCTAGCTCACTCACGTTCACCACCCTCTTCCATCCCATATCTTTACCTCTTTTCCTAAAGAACTTACAAATTGTCACCCTTGCCTCCACCAATTAGTGATCAAACATCCCACCAGCCTTCCCTTTCAACATATCCACGTCCAAAATTATATTTTGCTTGCCTATCATTTAGTGCATTATCCCATAATGCCCACTCGCTCACAAATAGTTGTGCATGTCCCACTTTTTAAACTAGGTATTCCCTATTGATGGTAATTTTTCAGATCTTTGCTCCATAAACTTTTCACCATTTTCATTCACAACACTGGATACCTTGTTACCCCCTCATCTACTACAATACTCCGACATATTCATGTCACCCATCACTTACACTTGATCCCTTGCATAAGAATTGCTAACGTTTAGCTCCTCCCATAAAACTCGTCTTCCCTTTTTGCTACTCTTGTATTCTGGTGCATAAACGCCAACAGTCGCCTGCTTCTCATACTCCACTTTTAATTTTTACCTACATCTGTGTGGGTGTTGCTATACAACTCTTCCTCCATCAGAAGTGCTACCCATTAGCTACTGCCCTCACACTAAATCTGACGGCTCCAAAGATATTCCTAAAGCATTCTCCCACCTTCCCTTTGAGCTTAGTTTTATTCAGATCTAGATCATTTGGTTCCTTAACCCATATATACTGCCTGTCTTCTGTTCTCTTCCTGGTTACTTTTGTGCATGTAAAGAAACCCCGTCCAAAGCCTTTGAGGAGGATGAGTACTCTTCGCTTTTCTGCTCACATTCTAACTTTTAGATGAAATATATAAAGAAATATCATACAAGGGATGATATTTTCAATTTAAAAGGCTACTTGGGACATGGCCAAGCAATGGAAAGTGGTCTTTATGAAGTTTAGATAGTATCCACCATACCCTGCTGGATGCTGATGTATTAGAATTCAAGGGATTGTGCTGAGGCTGTGTATTAACTTTTGGGCAATTGGAGACTGTGGATGACGTAAGTGACTTAAGGTTGAGGTAGTTGGCTCTACTCAAGATGCACTCCAATGATGAAATTGCTGATGATGTAGACATTTATGGATAGCACCTTCATCCTAGACCCACTTGATTTGGATGGAGTTGAGGAGGTACCAAAATAAGGTTTGTGGTTGCTCCCATATTAATCTTTTCTTCATTAGCTATGTGATTTCGTGTGTGATGAGGTACAGAAAGAAAGGCTAAAGGCACAGACCAAGATTGGGATTATTTTATGGTTCCAGAATCCCCCAAGAGGAGCAGCAGCAACATCGATAGCATGAGCATATTAGATTTGGGCAACAGAAATAATGACCCCACAAAGTCCCAAAACCACACTTAGAGGTTGCAGCAGCACCACCAGTCACTTTGGATGTCTCTTCAAACATTATGAAGGGGAATGACGTTGAGTGGTCCTTTACCTTGAGTAGGGTACAGGTACAAAGCAGGCTGTCCTGTATCCTACAACACTTTGCCTTCAGTGGCATGCCTGTCAATCTCAATTTAACCACAGCTGGTGAGTGTTTCTTTACACATTCATTGTAGTAGTTTGGTATTATTTCTTTTTTTACTTATTTAAATTTCTACTGTACTGACAAAGGCAGTGAAAGATCAAGGAAAAAACTGGCTTAAAGCAAAGTAAGAGAAAAGACCATGGATGACTTGGGAAACTACTCCTAGTCATCTGCTGCATTTGCTTAGTAGGACACCGAATTAGTAATTAAGTCAGCGAAGGTATTCAAAAGCAGGAGAAATTGTATAGAAATAATTATTCATGGGTTATTGATGTTTATTTATGATACTCTACAATGGGAGGGTGTTGAAATACGCTACTGTGGAAGTTGAAAGTTATATTGAATGAAACCTTCCAAAAAAAGAAATTGGGTTAGAAATTAGGGCTCAACACTTGGACATGACTATATAAATTTTATAAATCCGTTTATGTGTTAATAGGTCCAGCATTATAAATCCGTTTATGTGTTAATAGGTCCAGCATTATAAATCCGTTTATGTGTTAATAGGTCCAACAATAGGTCAGCATTGTTGTGGAATCGGAAAAAAAGTCAGTGTAATTCCTTTGAGGACTACATTACAAGAGATAGCAATGATGATTTTTAAATCTGAAATTAAGGTCTGTTCCTTATATTTCCCTCCAGGAGAGCTTAGACAAACTACCATTGAAGATTTAATAAGTGAACTACGAAACCAATTTCTTGTGCTTGATTTTTACACCTATCTGTTGTAGAGTATAGTAACATACGAGGGGTCATTAAATCGAATATATTATCGTAGGAGTCGTGGAAGTAATTTTACACACCCGTCTATGGGAGAGTATTGTAATATGTAAGGGTATCGCTCTGTAATTGATTATATCGTGAGAGTCATGGAAGTGGTTTGGTGAAGGCCTTGCCATAAGATGAAGTGTGGCAGGACGGCTAAAGTGGATGGTGTTGCAGTTGAATTTCCATGGAAAGTAGGTGACTGGGTTGTTGATTGATTGGCAAGGATTTTGTGTATTCAAAGATCATGGTGAGTTGCCTGAGAATTGGCGGTATAGTGCCACTGTATACAGAGAAGGGGGTATTGGGTGCAAGTCTGTTGAGTGTACCTGCTGTTTGGATAAGTTGAGATTTCAGAGGGTAGTGGCATGCATAGAGCATCAAACCATGGCGGAATGCTGTAATTTCATGAGTGATATGTCGATCACATGTATGCTTTGAAGAATGTATATGAGAACTATTTGGATAAACAAGGATTTATAATGTGGTATTGATGGATCTGGAGAAACCATTTGGCAGGGTTGATAAAGATACTTTGTGGGTGTTACGAGTATATGTTGTGGAAGGAAAGCTATAAGAAACAGAGAAGTTTAAATGGAGAGAGTAAAGTATGTGACTATGCATCAAAAGTAACTTACCCACATCACAGAAAAACTATAAAGCCAATCATATGAACACGTTAAGAGATCTGGAAACAGAAGTTTAAGTGATGATTATTTGGGTAGTAGTATAATAAAGAGAATGAGAAAAAAAAAAGGAAGCCCAGGAGGAATCCTAGATAAAGTATGTATCAGTTCCAGTACCAAACCCGAAATGGTTTGGAAGAGGAAGAAATTACTTGGCAAGTATTCCCCCTCATTTGCCTTTTCTCAATCGACTAGGCACTGGAGTAAGACCCCCCCTCAGCGGTATCTGATGTTCTTGGTGAATTTTTTTTTGTTTTTGTTAGATGTACCAGTAAGAAGTTTGAAGGAATTTGAGAGACCTTGAGCGGCAAAGTTAGTGTGCACTCTTATCTATCCCTTTGGAAGTGTTGCAATAGAGGAAACACTATGCTGGGTTCTCAAGTCTAAAAGGATTAAAATCAAAACCTGAACCTCTGAATTTTGCAAGAAATAAAAGACATATTGTGAATATCTTGATAA
>JAUTXX010248403.1:0-13160 GCA_032273605.1 Panulirus laevicauda | reverse complement strand
TGGCTCCTTGTACAGAGCAATTGGCGTTGTCTACTTTGGCTGAATTCAGATTTGGGGAGACGAATAGTAGCACTTCACCAATCACCTATCACCTATTTACTTTGATGATGTATAGACCTATCTTTGCCTTCATTAGGATATTCAGTGATGCCATTAACTTAAGGAAATACAAACTTATTAAAAGTGGTTGTTGAATCTATCTAGGTGGTCCTGGAGCCACTAAGGGAGGTCGCATTACCAAAACTATGAAGATCCAGCCTAAAGTTGTCACCACCACTTCAACACAGCCTCAGGTTATCAGCATTGTCAACTCCTCCAGTGGTGCAAAACTTACATTACCAAAGACAGGTAAGATCGTTGGTTGAAAACTTTTGGGACATTAGATATCTATCAATATGTATGTATTGTCCTTTGGGACAGGGGAGAAAGAATGCTGTTAATGTCTTGTGCATGTCAAAAAAGGCTAGTAAGAGGGGTGGAAGTAGGTGATGGCTGTCCTCCCTTCATGTATTATCAGTTCCTTAAAGGAATTGAAGAGAAGCCAAGCAGTTTTTAATTCAATCTCAGTTTGTTTGTTATGCGATCTCACGTAGGTAGAAAAATGCAAGAAGATATGAAGAAGAAAGTTGAGCACCTACCTAACATTTCTGTCCCAGGAACCCTTCTCCTGGGTTCCTGCTGCACTGAGAAAGCTAGCCAAAATCACTGGTTAGGACCCCAGGTCAGCAAGTGTGATGTTGTTTGTTTGTCTTAATAGGGTGAGTACAGCACAATTGAGGAATAGATGATTGTGTTTTTTGTGTGGAAGTTGCATCTCGGGCAAGAGGGCTCTTTCGAATGTTGAATTAATGTCTGTAATGTTGGAGAACTGGTTTGTGTATACAGCACAGATTCCTGTAGGGTTAGCTCTTTTATGAGATTGTACTCTTTTTATCTTTTGATGATGATACAGCCTCGCCGTAAGTGACTTTTCACGGGTAGCATAATCCCATGTTGGTGGAATCGTGTAATGTCAATCAGTATGATACGTTGAGGCAGTGGGGTGTCATTGAGCTAAATCATTACAAATGTAGTGGTCAATGTAAAGTATTGAATAGTGTGTGGGACGTGGCTGTAGATGTTGGTTTCAGTATATTATACATGACAGTTACGTGGAGTGTGGATGTGGGCAAACGAGGCCATTGTTCATTTGTTCCTGCCATTCCTTTGCTAAGGTGGGAGAAGCAGTTATGTATGATTTTTTATGTATATGTATGTGTGTGTGTGTTTTTCTGTAGATATATTTGTTTATGTAATGTTAAGAGGCAGGGATATGAGAGTGTAAGATTCTAAGTTTATTGCTGAAATAGTAGATACACATTAAAGTTAAAACAAGATATTGAAGGGAGCAGGTTAATTTTCTAATGTGGTGGTGTGCCGGATTTGAGGAAAGTGATGGTACAGATTGAGTATCTGTCATAATTATATGTATCATTATCTGTCACAGTAGCTTTATGATATAATATTGTTATGTGATTATCTGTATTCATACTTATTGGGCCAAGCAGAATTTTAAGCACTTAAGACAGTACCTTTTTAACCTTCAAAAATTGCATAGTAACTATCAAAATACATCTTGAAGAATTCTGATGGTTGGTGTAGCTTTGGTGATGTATTAATTGTTTTTGCAGCAGTAACAAGAACCATTCCTGCCGGGGGTGCAAGAATAGTACAAGTTAAAGCACCTCCTGTGCCACCCCAGGTCACTGCCAGCACCACCACCACCATCACTAACCCATTCTCATCTCTCCTAACTACACAGGTAAGAACTAGATAAGGAACAATCTTACAATGGTAGGGATATGGCAGAATGTGACGAATGGGGATTTTATATCGGTATTATATTGATTCTTCTATGGTTTGGATGATTATTACCTTGTGGTATTTACTTGTTTTATGGCAGGACACTACTTGATTATTATCTTTAACTTGGTAATTACTTATTTTTACAGTATGGTAAGCAAGTTTTATTAAGCTCATGTGGTGGATTAGTTGCTTAGAGCCTCTTATTTCTTCTACACACATCAGCTCATGTCCACTGTGCAGAATGATCATTGGATTCCACTGTAATTTAGTTGCTAAAATTGTTTTGAAATGATTTGTGTATGTAGAAAGAATACAAGACAGGGAGTTTATGAGGAATGTGTATGTTAGTGAGATTAAAGGGGTTGGTGCGAGAGGACCACCTGTGACAGGAAAATTGAGTGGAAGGGAGCGAAACGATGGAAGAATGCTTGGAATGGTGTATGTGAGAGAGGCACTTATGGATAGGGGTAAGTGGAGACTTTTGCCGTGGCCATCCCCATGATGGGAGTTCCCAGAGGCAATGGGAATCAGAGATATAGATAGGTAGACAGTAAGTTCCTTTGTCAAGTAAGAGTGTAGGGACAGATATTTAGTCATTAAGTTAGTTATTCCACAGAAAAATTCAGTCAGTTTCCTTGTTTGTAGACTATTGATAACCCTTAGATTGAAGTTTTTAGATTAAAATTTTCCTTTTCATGAAGTGCTCTTATACAGTTTAAATTTTTCAATGTGGAGACCTTGTCTCCTGGGAACATTACTCACATTATGCTGTTTAGTTAATGTGTTTAATCCTCATAAATACATGGATTTTCATGTTGTGTATTTATTCAAGTGAAGGCATGCAAATTTCATAGCTAGGTTTTGGATGATAAGATGTATTTGGGTTGTTTCATTTGGATGCATTTTTATATATTTTAATGCATTTGTGTTTGCCAATTCATGTTGTAATATCAAAAGGCATCTTCCCTCACCTTGATTAAGCATTTCTAAAACAGATCGGAAGTCAACCAACAGTCACTTCAGTAACTCCATCATCTTTAGCACCCCTGGCCCCAGCCCTTGCCCCTGGTATGAAGCATGATAATATACCTGATGTAAGTACTGTAATACAACCCTTGCTACTATTTTGAGTAGTGGAAGATTTTGAAGTAATTATTAGGCTCAAGGAATTTGATAGTGCTAAAGAGAAATCTCTCCTTATATTTCTTTCTAAATGTCACTTGTTTCTCCTTGTTCAATTTCAAAACACCACAAGTCAACCCTGTAATAATATAAACATGTTAGACATAGTTGCATCATCCACTCTATCATAGAAACCACTCGCAATCAACATCAGAAAGGCTGCTTCCTAAAAGTTGAGGGTATTGTATTGATTGTGCAGTTATTTCTCTTGTAAGCAGTATTTCATATCTACATAGGTTCAATTCCCCACCCTTCTGATAGAGTTGAATGAAAAGCCTTCCATCTCATTAATTTGCCAGGCATCACCTCAATCCAGCCATCCTTCTCTGTCTGCTGTGATATGACCTGATTCTTTTTCTTAGCCTTATTCTTGTCACCTGAGATGGCCTCAACAAGGGCATGCCATTGCCTTGTTGGTCACTGTTAACAACACACATGACTGACTGCTTTCCTCCCTTGCTCTTGTCTTTTGGTGTACATGCACAAGACACTGTCTTTTTCCTGTAGCTGTTTTTACTTGATGGAAGCATATTTTCTTGGATATGAGTCTGCTCAGGCATTGCTGTGTCGACCAGGGTGGGAGTGCAATTAATGCCCAAGACTTGGTTTCATACAATACTGTTGGTACTAGCTGTGTGGATTGAGAGGATTACATGTGTTTTGATCAGTTGTATCTCTCTAACCAATGATCTTTCTCAGTATTCTTAATTTTTCAGGATATGAAATTTATCAGGTTGTGAAGTTGCATAATAGAGTACAAAAGCATACTGAAGTGGGTCTGGTTCACCATATAGACTGACCTTTGGTATTTCTTTTTATCATGAATTTGTAATTTTTTGGAAGGGCTTTTGTGTTGAACTCACCCTTTCATGTTGGTAAAATAGGCCTCTGATTTTACAAACGCCATTATCCTTATTAGAGTGTATAGTAAGAAATAATAAAGAAGTAATAAAGAATAAAGAAAATTAAGAAAGACTAATTCCTGGAATGATATCCCTTGCAGCTGAAGGCCCTTAAAAGACAACAGAGGATGATTAAAAACAGAGAATCTGCAAGCTTGTCAAGGAAAAAGAAGAAGGAATACCTAACTGCACTCGAAGGAAACATTACAGAACTTCAAAAGGAAAATCAAAAGTTAAAAGAGGTATGTAATACTAACCCATTGATCTATATAATTTTTAGTCGCAGTATAGCAAGTCATACATAGGACATTTGGCATTCCTGTTCACATAGCTAGTCTTTGGGACTAGGGTTGGGTTACCAGATCTTTGGTAATAACTACACTTTGTTGGCATTTTTGCGTAGAATTCTTTCCATATACATGGGAATGGAGTTTACAATGATAGAATTTAGGTTTCTTGTTTTCTTGCAGCAGGAAACTATGATCATGAAAGCCCTGGAAACTGCTGTAGACAGAGTTTTATTAAGAAATATTCCTTATTACCATATGTACTTTCACTCTTAGTTCATATTCTGACAAGTGTAGCACTCCATAAAATGGCGAACAGTACAGTTGTACAGATGTTGCAGTTTCCTTTTTCCCAGTAATTCCTGTTTTGTTCTTCTTTCCCACCGTTAGCTGTGTGGAGTCCTTGTCAGTTGTAGGTAGTTTCATTCTGTGCATGGTAGGTGTCATTAATATTGCATTAGGGATACTTTTATGTTATATCTAATATGTGGACTTTTTTCATATTAATGTTAGGTGGATCAAGTACATAAATAATATACAGCTTCAGATAACATTTGTATATACTCCAACTCAGCATATCATCTTAAAGGGAATGGTCCTTCTTACTGTGTAGCACATCATTATAATTCACTCTGCGTGCAAGTGGACTCATTTGATGAGCTTTGCACCTCCATTTATGCTTGAGCTGCTCAGTATGCTCATTTCATAAATTTTCTTAACCCAGAGTGTTAGATTTCCAGCACAGTAATATACAATAGCCAAAGTATTTCATTTTTGCTGCCCTACATTGTAAGGAACAGGGCATTAGTGGTAAATAAAGAATTCAGTGAGACTTTCCATGCTCATTACAGAGGAAAAGTCACAAGAATGTTACACTGATGAGGGTATATTTGTTTCAGGAAAATTTGCGGCTACAGCAGAGAGTTGCATTACTTGAAACCGAGTGTGCAAATTTACGACAGTCAGTCAGTCGTGGCCCGAGTAGAAAAACCACAACGGCACTGTTTGCACTCATCTTCCTTTTCTCCCTCAACCTTGGGCCTTTATCGTGAGTAGATTTTCATTTCACTTGAAATCAATCAAGAAAAGATGTTATGAACGTTAGCCTTATGGAATATAGGATATATTTCAGTGTATTATGAGATGGAATATTTATAATGTATATTCAGTACACCACCTCCCTCTGTTCAACATCTGTGTATTTCATGTCTTCATCATATCCCTATCCTTAAGCAATTTCAAACACTTATCCATGCTTACACGCTTCTTGATTGTAAACTCTTTGTATGTGTGTCCCCCTCATTTATGATCTTGCTCTTCCTCTCATCCCGTTTCCTTCCTCACAGAGTTTGTCATTCTTTCTTTGGCAGTTTTATCCATGTGCCCAAAATATTAGTAGATGCATTTGACACATTCATCACCACTCCTCTAGCTCCATCCCTTATTCTAACATCCACATTTCTTAATGTATCCACTGTTCTTATTCTGTGTTATTCTCTTCTTTTTTTTTTTCAAATCACTGAATCACGCACATATATCAGGGTAGTCATAACTATTTCTTTTGATCTCCTTCCTACATAATGCCAACCTCACTGTGCTGCCCATAATCACCATCCCCTTACACCTTCAGTCACTGTTTACCTAAGCTTGAGCCATCATTTCTCTTGTCTCCAGACATTCTCCTCACCAATGTCATTGCTTTACAAGACAGCCTAAAATTCATCTTTCTTTCATTTTCAGTTTTTTTGTGTGTGCGTGTGTGTGAATTTACTGAAGGATTTTGCATAGAAATAATGCATTTTAACAAGTTAGCCGTGTACTTTTATACCATATGTCTGTATTTGATACTGTGGCATTACAAATATCTTGAAACATGGTTATTTTACTTTATAGGAGTGTTCTTCTCAGCAGTGAATCAAAGTTAAATTCACTGAAAACAATGATGCAAGGGAGTGAGACACCAAGTTCTAACTTAGGGTATCATCAACGTTCACTTCTGTGGTCTAGTGATGACCTGACATCTGCGGAAGATGGAAGCACAGCTCGACTAGCTACCAATGCTTCACATACTTGTCCCATGTACATCAATGCCACTGAAAGTTTAAGGTAAAGCTTGGTGTTCTTTATAATTTACAATCTCATAAAGGTATACGATGATTTGTATTGAAATTTACATTGATGCAATGAGAAAAAAAAATTCTGTGAATAGTTTTTGTTAGTTTATGGTGATATAATGTGTCTGGAGCTACTTATGATTGGCAGATTTATTTGGCTGAGGAGAAATGTTGGATTGAATTGTGAATGCTAATGATTGTCTTTTGTCCATTTATATCTCCAACCCCCGCTTCCTTTGGAATCTCTCAAGGGAATGACAATGGCAGAAGAATCTCCATAACTGGTGAACTCCACTGCCACTTCTTAGCCTTCAGTGCCCCACTGTTAACAATTAGGCCACTGGCAGAGGGCAACTCTAGCACAGTGTTTTCAGAAGATTCCTTCATAATGTTTCTACCATCTACCACCACTTACTGTGTCTACTTGGTTGATACTTTCATTTTTCATATCTGTTTGCCCTGTACTACCTTCATGAGGCAGTGCCAGAAACAGATGGCTGAGCAAATGGGTTTAATTGGTAGACATTTTTAGGAAGGATAAGGTAGTTTTGTACGTTGATTGCAAAACAAAGATGTGGAGTTTTGGGGCATTTGGCTTAAGTTTAGTGAGTTGTATGAGACTAGAAATGTTTAAGGATGTGGATGACAGTGCAGGTGGAATATGGAAGACTTTTGTTAAATATTTAGTGGTGCAAGAAATGGTTTATTGCAGTCTGTCAGATTCATTAAGCACAAAGTTAAAATGACGTTTAAGATGATTGTGATAGAGATGTTCATTGAATTGGTGATCACATCATAGAGAAGTAGGAAAAAATGCATAAGCATGGGGAGAAAAGACAAAGTTATGGAAAGTATTGTACCATGTCGGATTTTAAAACTATAAAAGCAAACATATTAGCAAGAGTGGATGAAGCTAAACAAAGAGAACGACTAATAGGAAAAACCTTTAATATTGTAACCCTCATATTGATCATGAGCTAACTGCTGTACTTTATACAAGTCTTGTGTTTCAGTTCTTTTTTATAGTTCTTTTAATTTTCAGGTTGGAAACTGAGCTCCGAGGCTGGTTTGAGCACAAGTTTAGACCATCAAAGATGGACAAGAAGAAAGATGAAAAACCACGTACATCTCATCCAAAAACCAAGGAGGGAAGAAATGGACTTGCTAGTCGTGGCCATATGATTCCAGAGACAACAGAACATGTTGTCAGTGAGGTGTGGAATGCTTTAGTGCCACCCTCACCACCACCAGCACGACTCTTTCGTTATGTTCACCCTGATGTGCTGCAAGTGGAACCTCCTACAAGGTAACCAGATTATCATAGTGCTTTCTAAGGATAGTAATATCTTACCTTATCATTTGCTCCTGTTGGACTTGTGCAGTGTTCAGGAAGGTGGCCATATCCACTAGGCAGGACCAAAGGTCAAAAAGTGAGGTGATATGTATGAATGTCTGAGAAGAGCAGAGGACAGTTGAGGAGTAAGCTTTCAGCATCTTCAATGTGGAAGTTAAATCTTAGGAATGAGGAGTCTTTGGTATGTAGGATTGGTGTTTGAAATCCTGGAGACATTGGTGGTGATGAGAACTCGGTGAGAAATGGTATCTCATATGTTTCTGCTGATTGGAGTTTCAGATGGGTGTGTCTGTTGAAGTGGATTTTAAGACTAGGAAGGCAGATGTATAGTGCTTTTCAGGTCATTATAGCGTATATATGTATTTTCAGTCGTTTTTGTTGGATGAGGTGGGATGTCTTGAGTATAGATTATTGAAGTGTGGAGCCGGGGTAAGCTCAACATTCCTGCGTGAGTGGTGTTTGTTGGTTGTAGATTAATTTGGATGAGAAGGGTCCATTGTTGTTAGAAAGAACTGAAGAACTGAGTGTGTTGAGGAGTGATTGTATATACTAAAAACTTGAATAAATTGGGAAGGAAATTCTGAAACAAGTAAGATAGTATGTTGCTCAGTAATATTGAAGGCTTTGAAATTTCTTACGCATAACATTAAAAAGAAGTTTAGTGAATGAACATAGAAGGTTTTGGGTGAAACACTTTCAATTTCATAGGTTTTACAAGAACATACTAACTAAATAACATTTAAGATAGAAAAAGAAAACACACCATATAGAGAATGAGTAAGATATTAATTAAAGATCTATGATGAATAATATGTATCTTCTTTCATTCATGTTCATTATTTCCTGTGTGAGTGAGGTAGCTTCCAGAACGGAAGATAGCCATAGAGGGAAAAAAAGATCTTCATTTGCCCATTTCCTGTTCTTACTTTTGGACACATTTTATGGCATGCAGGAGATAATGGGCAGTATTCTTTCTTCTCTATTCCTGGGGATGGATGATACATTTATAGGTGGGAATTTGTTATTAATATTTAAGAGGTGAAGATTTTTTCTTATTAGGCAGATGCAGGGTATTGAATAGATATTCTAAAGGAAGTCTTTAGGGGATTTCTCAATGATTGCAGGATAGTTTAAAAAGGATAAAGTTTCATGGAATGTGTTGTATATGTAGATAATTCAAAATGAGTCAAATAGTGATAGAATGATTTATTGAGTAAACCAGTATTTCGTATTTCAAAGTTTAGCTATATCGGTAGATTTCGAGCAAACACACTGATTTATTACTCATTAGTAAAGTTCTGGTAGTTGAAAATCTTCAGAAATAGTAGGGCTTCAATGTCTTATGTGTAATCTGTGCTACAGAACAGTAGGTCTTAGCTGGTTGGTTGTTGGGTTTTAAAGAACTGCAACCTTTAGGGGAACATTAGGCCACTAGTTCTTTTTGTGTTGATCTTGGTAACATGCTGGGATGAATGATAGGTTAACAAGGATTAAAATGTGTTTCATCTTAACAGTGGTGAAGAAGAAACAGCAGTAATGACAACAGTGCCCAGGCTGTCCTCTTTCTTGGAAGCAATCCAGCGTCGTGATGACACATATTATGTTGTGTCATTTTCTCCGGATCATCTTTTGGTTCCTGCCACTGCTCGTAATGACTCTGCTCGACCTCGTATGTCCCTCCTCATGCCCACTCCACGCCCTATGAATGAGTCTCTAGCTCCTCCCAAGGATCACATTGCAATGATGCAAATAGATTGTGAGGTCATCCAGACCCGCCTTGTCCATGTGTCTGAGGAAGTTGTGCCTGTTTATCTACGTGCTGGTAGCAACAATGCATCGCATCCCTCTTCAGATGATACTGCCAGCCACCGTCAGGAGAGGCGGAATGGACGTGCCAGATCTCGGCCTTTCCTTCCCAAGCCTACTTACCCAACCAAATAAAGTGCTTCATATTGTTTATAGTTGAGCATATAATTGTATATATAACAATAAATCAAATAGGAAGTATAGGAGAGTAACATCATAACAAATTTCACCTTGATTTAAAATAGGTTCTCTTATACTTTTTATTGTACAGACCAAAAGTTGTTGGGAAGGACTGTGCATGACAATATTACAAATTTAGACAATAATTTAGCCCTTGGAAGTATCACACAAAATCAGTGTTTGACTGAATTATATGTAAACTCTTTGGTAAATTTATTAAGTAAAATTAGTTGACAGTATCATGGGCTGCATATTTAAAAATAGTTTTGCAAACCTCTTTGTGAGTGCCATTAGATTACAAGGAAATGTTTTATTTGGTTATTTGTGATTTCAGTTTAGGTGTGTTTGGTAATACACCTAACCTAAAGGGGTTACATTCCATGATCTCAGAATTCATTCTCTTCATTCCTAACTGTTCTCGTATGATGTTATTTTGGTAATCAAATGGAAATATTTCCCCATTCTGGGTTAAATGTTTAGGTTCAGCTAAATGGATTATCCAGTTTAATTGTGCCTACATTAAGGTGCTTTTAGGATAGCCGATAAATTAAGCAATGTAACATGCACCTGTGTTCTGTTTTATGTGCTGGTGTAGGGTTCAAAGTAGGGTTGTCATTGATATGGAGTACAAGATGGGTTTCTTTTATAATAGAGATGTTGAAAACACCTCATTAGTTGCATTGCAGTGAATTTTAGGTTGCTTTTGAGTAGGATTACTGTAATTTTTTTTATCACTGAAACAAATCCTTGTACTAATTAATTAGTATTTCTGTAAAATTAGATTTTGTCAGTTATTGCTTATACAGATACAGATGCCTAGAATGTTTCCAGACATTACATAGTGCATTAGTATTCAGGTGTTTGTTTTAGTGTTCAATTGTATTCAAAGGATAGAAAGTCTATTTTCTATATGTAAATATTTATTTATTTGTTAGGTCGTTTTCTAGAGAACTTGATATGGCTGTGATTTTTTGTTGTTTTCTTTTTCAAACAGATGTGAAGTAATTTGATTCTGTAAGTGACCTCAACGGCTGTTATATTTTTCTTTTGGAGAAGTGTGCAGTAATATTAATCTCTTTGTACATAATGGTTATGTACATAAAAATGACATGTAAAAATCTGTTTAAAATGGTCAATACAGGAGTTACCTGGTACTACTATTTAAGGGCAGTTAGCATATATGTTGTGACTAGTCGAATATATTCTCTCCTTGCAGTTTCACATTCACATATTCGCTTTCTTACACACTCCGATTTAATTCTTTCTTTCATGCACATGCACACAGGCACACACATCCATAAACATTTCTTTCCCTCTCATATTCTTCCTTTGTCTTTTACTCACATTCCCTTTCTTTGTCAAATTTTCTTTTCGTACACACCAATGTTATCTTATTCAGTAATCACTCACATTCATTCTTCTCTCAGAAAAGGAACACTTACTAATTTTAAATACAGTTACCAGAAGACTTCTTTCTGAAAGGGTTCCGTTACCCAGAGCCTTTTTTCTGGACACAAATATTACAAAGGTGTATTTAGTCCCCACACATATACAAAACTATTCAAGATGACTTGGCATACAGCATTTCTTCATATAGAGGAAATTTATTTTGGTTAAATTTCTTGTTTGAGAAATATTGTAGCTTGAATTGAATGATTGGTTGGAAGACACTATTTCTTCAAGATGTGATTGTTATCTACAGTATTGAAGGCCAGGTTGACTTTCTCATTAGGCCACTAGAGGTATATTTAGTACCTCCTTTGTGCTGTGAAATGCATTTTTATGTGAAAAGGATTCATGTAGTACATAAGTGTATGTAATTCAAGTGGATGTTCATGGCTACTTGACTGTTAATGGTGTCAGGAATGGTTAGTCTTACTGTAGAGTATGGAGAATTATATATGTACAACAGGAATAAGAGACTGTATATATACAGTGTTATATGATGAGAAGCAATTGCTTTTGCACTTTTATAATTTTAATCCTACAGAAATAAAAAATGCTGCAGATTTCATCAAAAGTCTTAGATACCATCTTTCTATTTTTAGGATTATGGCCAGTGAGAATCTTTTCTTTTGCTTATTTCTTCATAATCAAGCTTTAATATATTTCAAAATGTTTTGTTAAATTCATAGCATTCTTTGCTTTTAATTAGTCACATATTTCATTTTGTTCTTTCTTTTCCCCACTTTAAAAGCAAGTTGACACACTGAAGTTCCCAAATATTTGTTAGCAGTTTTCACCACAGTCCTCAAGTGTCGACCCATCGCAGTGCACCAAATATAAAGAATGCTACAAGGCATACTAAAACGTGAGTTTAAAACAATTGTTACTTGCTAACTGTAATATGTGAAAAGTACAAATGCATTCTAAAGAAGATTGCAAGGAATCTGGGGTATTTTTTCATACTTGTTTGATGTTTCCAGCATTTTGCTGTCTCCAGCGTTAGGACCAGGAACTGATGAAATATAAAGTTTGCCCCTGTGTGTAATGCACCAAAAACTAGTCTTCCCTTCCAAGCTCCACAGACCACTTCATATGCCCTGGTTCAGCAGACTACAGCATGTCACCCCCTGGAACCACATTGCTTCGATTTTCTCTGTCTCAGGCATACCTTTTATCCTCCTCAATGTTCGGGCCCTAATAGCTGTAAGAGCCTTTTTCCACTCCATCCTTCTAACCCCTTCTCAGTCTCCCCTTCCCCTTTGAAAATATATCCAGCTATCCACAGCAGCCATCCAGCTGCATGCATATTCATCAAACATGTACTCTACAGAATATGTGCATGTGTCTATGTTTTAGGTGACATTCCAAGCCTGAATACAAGTGTTGCAGGTTTCTGCTGCTCCAGTATATTTAGAACTATGTATGATTTGTCAGGATGAGATGCATTTTTTTCCTCCTTAGGGATCAAGTAATTTTTTTCCATTTTTTGTGTAAATGGGTGGATGTGGATAAATCTTACTCTCCTTGAACACCTGAATAAAAGCCAGAACTAATTATGTCTTGAATCTCAAGTAAAAATACTTATTTTTTAATCTTGAAAGTGAAAACACGTTCTCCTTTGATTAACCAACCTTAAGTGTGTGAAAGAAGAAAGTTGAGAGTAAATGTGAATAAGAGCAAGTTTCAGTAGGGTTGAGGGACAAGTTAATTGGGAGGTAAGTTTGAATGGAGAAAAAATGGAGGCAGTGAAGTATTTTAGATATCTGGGAGTGGACTTAGTAGCGGATGGAACCATGGAAGCGGAAGTGAGTCACAGGGTGGGGGAGGGAGAGAAAGGTCCTGGGAGCGTTGAAGAATGTGTGGAAGGCGAGACATTATCTCGGAGAGCAAAAATGAGTATGTTTGAGGGAATAGTGGTTCAACAATGTTATATTGTTGCAAGGCATGGGCTGTAGATAGGGTTGTGTGGAGGAGGGTGGATGTGTTGGAAATGAGATGTTTGAGGACAGTATGTGGTGTGAGGTGGTTTGATCGAGTAAGTAAT
>JAUTXX010248293.1:0-11322 GCA_032273605.1 Panulirus laevicauda | reverse complement strand
ATGTCACACCGGACCTTTCACTGACACGATCCCTTCGCCACACACACACACACACCCACACACACCCACAGCTGTGTATATTACACCAAATGCGTATCATCCTTAGCAACTAACCGAGCCTGTAACACAAACAAAACATTTCAATTACAAACTATACGTAAATCTCCTAACCATACTTAATTCACAAACCAGATATGCGTATATAACAATGTCATAACAGAAATTAGTGTAAAAATTCAAAATCTTTTAACTCAACCAAAATGGTTGGAATTACGAAGCTACTTAATTATCAAGTTATATGATAGAAACAACACTTATACTTTACAACCATTACATGTACTACAAAGATATCCATAAATAATGCTAAATGACCTTGAATAGTTCTTTCACAAGTGTGGCATCAAAAAATAAAGGGGTTACTTAAGTATAAAATCGCCAACAAATTCTTGGAATATCAATAAATCCTTCCACACAAGTCTACTCGACTACTGAAAGCCTTTATAACTCAAGCAACTTAAACAGGTACATGAATTCAGGAAACAGTTAATACTGACCTGATACATTATATATCAACGAAAGACAACATTGGACGCCTAAAAAATGGCAAAAAATATGCCACAATTTCAGAAAATATCTTGTTGAACAAATCCAAGGGAAGACTAACAGTACAGTAGTACAATACATACAACAGATATTCACAAAAACTAAACAAATTAAAAATCAATAAAATGAAGATAACTAGCTTTAATGCCATCTGTGATTCTCTGTATTATTTTCTAAAAAATGAAGTAAGTTCTTTATAATCTTGATGTCAGAAGCATTGCTTGTATAATTTCTAGTTTATCTTCAAAACTATTTGAATTATCTTAATACTTTTATGGGCTTACTGAATAAAAATGTTAGTCCATATAAGATCGATTAAACCTTCTCGTTTGCAGCTATCCCATACAGCTGCTCTTACATAATTTCTGGTACATTTTCCAGACTTTATAGAAACTTTTTCATGTTTCAAAAACAAAATACTTGTCACAAAATGACTCACAAACCCATTATCATCTTGCCTAGCTTCATCAATTGTAATATTTCATTCGCCTGTAACAGCCATATACGTTTTCGAATGTCATTATCTAAATATATTTCAAAGCCTATTTATGGATTATAATCATAATCCAACACGATAGTTTACCTTTCATTGTTCTCGTTTTCTTTGAACAGCCTCTCATTCTCACCCTACCTGTCAATGGGTAACATTGTTCATATTTGTAAATCCCGGAAAGGCCTTTCAGCTGACCAGTGTAAAGGCCATCCCAGTTTCCCTTGTAAATGCAGCAATAACGGAGAAGTTTCTTTAAAGGACCGGTGATCACCAATCAAAAAAGACAAACTGGAGTAATAAAGTTTTTGGAAAATGGCACTCTATGGGGAGCATTAAACCATGCTCTTGTAAAAGTATTCTAAGGTTGGTTTTGGGTCTCAGGCCTATGAATTGCCAATGATATGAACGACTGTAACTGGTATTCAAGTAGATAAAAAAGGAAATACTTTAAAGTACTCCATTAATTGATTATCCTAATGCTAGGAACCAAATGGTACCGTCAGTAACAAAAATGGTCATCCAATTACAATAATTTATCTGACATGATTTCACCTGTTTCTTACATTTGTGTAATGCATAACAGAGGCATTACCGGACTCCACCTGCTTGGGGTTATGCCATGTATCATCGGAATGAAATCTCAAGAACTCGCACCTCAAGAAAAGTTCTCAAGATTGCAATCCGAGTTGTCTTTATTTTCAACGTTCTCATCAAAACATTCCCCTTACCACGTTTCCAGCAACACACTAACTGCCCAAAATAGACAAAGCACCGGATAGCTAGTGGAGCTCCTGCCCACTGCTTCCTGATAATCAACTATTCCCAGGTAATCCCCCTGCAGATTTCTAGATTCAGGGTGATATTTCTACACTTGAACTCAGCTGCTACATAAGGTGAGGTGAAGCTTTCATACTTTCCCTTGAGGATACACATCTAACCTTTGTCACAATGGCACCTCGAGAACACACAACAAACCCATGCCAATAATGGTATCAAGAGAATGTGTTGTCAGGGGTAAGTCCCAGGGAATCCTTATACAAACCGTTTGGGATAACCTACATTACCTCGGCATGTGATTCTGATGTTGACTATCAATCAGTCATTAAAAGTGAACTTACAACCTTATTGGTCAATCCAATGGGGCTATCCCAGTAAAAACTAAAACTGTCAAGCCGAAAGCAATAATCTGAAGAATAGGATTATAAAACTTACAAGAATCTTTATATTTAATAAACGTGTGAAAGGGGATAATACATATTCATAACATTCTTATATCAACATATCAATACCTACTACAAACAAGTCTATCCCAGAAAATCTTATAAATCATTCCGAAGGTCGACTTGCAGAGGGTCAAAGGCAGTCTAATATTACATCCTTTGAAAAGTCATAATGTATTCTGATTTCCAGTTATACATGTATATCTTTAGGCTGGTTACTGGTAGAGTAGAAAACAAAAAACTCGTACAAAAATCAAGGTTAAACAGTTAAACACTAACTGCAAAGGGCCTTTCAACTAGCAATAAAAATATTTAATGTAGAGGAATCATCCATGGGCAGAGGCATCCTTATCATGGTTAGAACATAAAAAATATAAAAAAAATCTTTGAGTCCACTAATTGTTGATGGGAAGAATCAAGTACCAAACTAGCAAACCCTCTAGTTGTAAGTAACCTCTCTATCTGTGAGATGCAGCGTGTAGTCGGGGTTTTACTAAAATTCTTATGAGGAGTAAAAGAAAGAAGTAGAAAGTAAATGCTCACAAGAGTAAGGTGATGGATTTTGCCTGGAACTGGGAGAGCTAGTGGAGTGAAATGCAATATAGAGAAAAGAGTGAGCAGAATTACAAGGTTAGAATGCAAGCTAAGCATAAGAAATGAGAAAATTGAAGTATTTGGGCTCAGCACTATTCAAATATGGCAATATGCAAAAGAGTTATGGAGAAAGCTGTCAACAGAAGGAAGGTTATTGGAGAGAGTTATGAAAAGGATATATGTTACTGTGAATGAAAGAAGGGGGCACAACAATGAAATTGTAGTTCTGCCACACCTATTCTAAAGGCATGAAACACAGACAGGAAATGAAACAGTTATGGATTAGGCTGCTAAAATGAATTATCTGTGGTGGTATTGGAAGCAGATAAAGTGGAATAGGCAACACTCTGAGGAACAGGAGATGCAAAACGTTAAAGGTAATAAGACTTGGGGTACAGTGTCACAGACCTTGAAGTGGTTTGGTCAGGTTAAGGGGATGTATTATGACAGACTGGTAGAGACAGTAAACTGAAATAAGATAAAAGCAGGAAATTTATTGGGGAGTTGATCAAGGAGGGAGTGCAGGAAGGTGTACTTGGATAAGGCAGCCACGAGATTTTTCTACCGTGACTACAATCCCTCACTAAGGAAAATTCCCAGGAGGAAACAAGGTCTTAGAGACATGGAAAGTTGGATGGAACAACTTTAATCATCTATGCCAGCTTTCTTGCTACTAATAAGACTCACCAAGACTAGATAGATGGCTGTAAAAGCCCACAATTTCTTTCTACAGGTAAGGGTTGAATCTTTGGAAGTATATCGCATGAAGGGCAATGCTGAAATGGATTATAGTACCTCATTCACGAAAGAGGGCTGTGGTACTTAAAGTCACAACCTGCCAAACAGCTACCAGAGATCTGCCCAACCATACTACTCCAAACACAAAAGAGCAAGACATATAGCAATTTCACATGACTTTTTTATTATCCTATGAATGAAGGCACCTTGCAGAACTATTTTAGAGATGTCAAAATATTTTCCTCATATAGAATAAACAAAGGCAGCTTGTAATTACAAAATGAATACGACTACATTCGATGTACTGGAGGCTATGATGGGCAGTTGCTTTTAATGTCAACTTAGCAGCTTGCCACATAGAATCTCTTTAAGTGCTATCTGGCAATAGGACGTGGACAGAGCATTGGTAGCTTGAATATGACAATACATAATAACCTTGTTCAGTTTACATTTGTTTATATATCTACTATAATGACTTTAAGCACCATTTTACAAGCCAACTGAGGTCATAAAAACAATGTCCCAGACAATGACCATGTTTCCAACTGTAGAGTAACTTTTTTACTTCCATTTTGAATAATCCATCCAAGTGAAGACTGTCAACTTATACCCATCCTCAATTAACTGGATTTACTAAAAGGAAAAATTATCTATCTTTTTTCTAGCTCTCTTAAGTCATCCCTTATACTCAAGAAAAATCACCGCAGTACTTTATATAAATAAGACTATTTAGAAACTACCAATCTTAATGCATAAAAAAAAGCCGAAAAATTCAATTCATAGCTCTAGCTTTTCTGTTCAAGGTAAAAAATAAGCTGCATTAGGACCACCATACTGGCAATGATGTTATTTTACACTGTTGAGGTAGCAGTGATGAACTCATCTTTTGGGCAAAGGATGGGAGCTTTAGTCATACCTTTAACTAGAAAAAGTTTCATAAAAATCTTCTATCATACTTTTTCTAATAGGCCCCAAGCTATACAATAATTGATGGCAACCAGAGTATAGTGCAAGACATCTACACGAGACATACTGATCAACTGAATATCTCCCTCAGATCCCACAATTCCCGAGATGATGAACAGAACACTGGCAGCCGCAAGCAAATTATTACCACCTGGAAAAGAAAATATGGTTTGAGAGATTTCTGTGCCATGACAGAAGGCAGGGGAACATGCACCTGATCTGACCTTCCTTACATGTGAGTGAACCTTTATATGAAATGAAAACAATAGTCAAGAAAGTGCTTGTCACCCCTAAATTGGCAGCCAGATGTTAGCCAACCATGAACTACGAAGACACAATTACCAGGAAAAAACTGCAAAAAACAGGGAAAAGACCCTCACTTCCTCTCATTTCTCTTGCCCATGTTGATTACTGTGCTGCGGCATAAGCTGAAAACTGCTTTCTAAACACTTTCCAAGGCACGTAATCATCTGCCTATAATCAAGCTCATCAGGTAACTTGGAAAAGACACAGATGAAATCCAAGGTAAATACATGCATGAAATGAGTGTTTCAAGTGAAGAATAAGCAAATATGAGCAAAGTGAGTAAAGGGCCTTCCCTGGGTGCCACATTAACGTAGGACAAGATGATACACATAATATACTTTTATAAAATTTGCCTACCTTTATCAATCATTTATCAATCAATCAACATGAGTTCCTGTTTCCCATTATCCAAAAGGGTAGGCAAAACACTCTCCATATAATCTTATACTTAAACAATTATTGATATGTGTCCATAAACACAAATTTTTGAAATCTGATTATCTTTTCATTAAGTCAAATTCATGACATATGGTAACAGTCTGCAAAACATTACTGAAAGTCATGCTATCCACATAAGGATGTCATTTTCTATAATTCCATTTTCTATAAACTACTTTTCTTCCTTTTCATTCTGTGTGTAACTGCTAAGGCAAACTTCATCTTGTAAAAGTATAACATAAATTAGTCTTCAGAAATATTTCACACTCCAGATTTCAACACCATTATGGATGTACTTAGGAGGCGAGATGTTTGAAAAGAGTTCTACATATACTATCCAGCTCTTAATATGGAAAATGGTACAACCAATAAATTAAAAGATCCCCTAAAAAAGTGACATCCATTACATAAGAGATATGAAGTGATCAACCAAAAAACACAATGATACTGGGCACTAAGTACAAGAAAATATAGAAAAGTTATATACTATTCCTCCTTCATAAAATATCAAAACTTCTCTTATGGCAAGTTCCTGGTCCAGTTAAACAAATTACTAATATAAACCAAACCCAAGCTTAAAAGTAATTTCTCGCAGCCTTCATGATTAAGTTGTTATGTTTTAAATTATGCAACAAAACACATACCTGTTACAGAAAGTCCAAGTATTGTAAGCACAGAAGCAGTGTTAACCAAGTCTGTCACATGGTCTTTGTGGCGACTCTTAAGAGATGAAGTCAAAAAAGTAGCTACAGCACTCATCAAGAATCCCTGAAATGAAAAGCAAATGCAGAATTTTCTGCTAGTGCATGAACCATTTCCTCACCAGTGTCTGAGAGGTTTTAGGCCTTAGCGATCCTAAATACAAATTACTTCAATTATCCAAATTTCTTTCTCAAGGTTTACTTATAATAATTTTTCAGAGACGTATAAAACATATCAAAAAACACAAACATATAATTACCCTGCTGAGAACAGGGAGCTGATACACATTACAGACTTCAGCTGCCAAACAAGGAACACCTAGAGCCCGACACAGCCAAGAGAAGTTAGTGTGGTATCTCAACACCGATGACTGGTAACTAGGAAATACTGAAAAATAGAAGATGAGGATATAAATATGTTTAAAAGCTGCATCCTCATACAATATATAACAAATCTTCATTTTCCAAAGCCTGTCACTTTCAAATGTATTGTGATGATCTGGAAAATAGAAATAGAGCAAATCCACTTAACAAACAATTTTAAAATCAACAAATTAAGAATTCAGAGATATATACATTCAGAGTAGCAATTACAGAGGCATGTGAGATGCACCATGACATAGATATTTTGAATAAGATCATATATGGACTAATAAAACATACAAAAGTAATGAGTAATGAGCACAATGTTACAGTGATCATTACAACATTACAAGCACCATTTCAACATATCCCAAGCCCATTCATGCCCAAAATGTGACTACCATAGAGAAGACACCAAGCACTTACATCCTGCACTCAAAGCAAATCGACAAACATGACACTGTGACCTGTAGTCTTGACCAGTGGATATGGCCACCTTCCTCAGTGTTGCAAGGACCTTATAAGGATAGAAGGGACCCCTGGCTCAGGATATATTAATCTTACAGTATAGAAAGGAGTAGAGCATCATCAAAGACCTTCCTGCCCCAATGGAGTCCAGTCCATCTACCTTATTCCTAAAGGGAGCATAGCCTCAAACCTGCAGGAACTCCATAAATGGGGTCCTGACTTTACATAAATAGCAAGAGTAACAAACTACATATACATCCAAGCTTTTGCAAGGTGCCTATTCACTGCTCAACTCCAAGGTAATGGATGAACTGTTGGGTTGGTTGTAAGCCAACATGAACGTCATCACACAAGTCATACACTGCAACATTAACCACTATAATACAAGGGCTTGTAATCCAACTCACTTTGAGTGGAACTCTAACCCAAGTCCCTCAGACTGTCTCATATATACGCATGCATGTGTCTTTTATCGACCTCTATGTAATCAATTGTACATATGGGGGAACTTACACTAATGGGGCCCTACCTCTTAGCCTCTCATTGTGCTGAAGAAAGGCTTCTTTATATCCCTCCTGATGCTTTTCATGCCCCCGTTTCTGTAATGACCTTTAGTCTGGGTTTCCTTCTGACTTCAAGGGACTGGTTTGTACTAAAATACATTTCTTCTTGAGAGACTAATCATACTTAACAACTGCCAGCTCTCCTACAAAGTTCACATAAATGAACAGCTGCTATGACCAAAAGCCACCTCACCTGACAAGGATTTGAACATGGACCCACTAAATCATGAACAGTGACACTAACTGATACACTAAAGAGGCTGTGTGTGTGTGTGTGTGTGCGTGTGTGTGCATGCATCATTCATTGCATGTTCATGCAAGCAGACAAAAACCAAGATGAAAATATAGTAATCAGAATTCAGGTGACCACGGTCAAAATTTAGAAAATGCTAATTACAAGTAACAATGCACAGAAATATGCAAATCTACTGACTTCACTCACAATTCTACATCACATAGCTTGACAGTACTTACAGGCACCAAATCTAACAACACCCAATGTTGCTGCTAGAGTCATGAGCATGAACCACCATTTGCCATACTGGTGTTCAGCCGAAGGATTGTCATTCAGCATTCGGAAACCCCATATGGCAGACAAGGCCAGAACCAAGTCTGACATTGCTGTTGAAAGCTGTCTCTTCATTGTAACCTGCCTGGAACAAATAAAGGATAATACTTTACTATAATTTCTAAAATATGTAATAATCTATTTCTAGTGATCTAAAAACAAAATAATTCTCTTAAAATATAAGAAGGGTTTGCTTTGTCCACTCTTGGTAGTGAGAAAACAAAAAAAATTTAAAGTTTGCTTAAGGGTAGCATCTCTAACCGAGATGATACATGTTTTTGTTCAATTATGGAATTCCGAGTTCAACTTCATACATGTGCCCATGTTCTGTTTCAGGATAATTATCCTAATAATTAAAAAAACATGAAGGCAGTAAGTATGAATATGTACATGTGTATATATGTATATGTCTGTATATGTATATGTATGTATGCGTTGAAATGTATAGGTATGTATGTGTGGGCGTTTATGTATATGCATGTGTATGTGGGTGGGTTGGGCCATTCTTTTGTCTGTTTCCTTGCGCTACCTCGCTAACGCGGTATGTGTGTGTGTTTCTAAGCATTAGTTTACCTACTGATATCTATTTTACTCACATGGATGGCAACAACAAATTGATATCTCTAAATAATGTTATATAATATAAGATCATTTGCAGCTGTTAGGGGAAGGTAATCAAAGTTTTTATGAGCTCTATTAATTTCTAAACATGCTTCACTTACTTTGCATATCCCTCCCTACTACAAACTCTTATGACTGGATACGAAAACAGAAGTGAACATCATTCTCCACAGGTCTTCCTGTATTCTCCAAACAATATACAACCATTGAAAATTAAAGTCAGTTTTACTCAATAAACAAATATATGATCTTGCTAAAGTAAATCTCTGAATTCTGTTCCAGCTGCAGCTGTCACTTTAAAGGAATGTTTGTTAACACAAGTTAAACTCCTTAGGTTACTATCATCTTTTTATCATACGGTGTATATCTGTGGTCTTACAAAGAATCACAACACTAAACCAATAAATCTAATCTTTAGAGTGATTCCAGTATTCTAAACATTTGTTCAATAAGTACAGCGAGTCCAGTGATATTATTTTCACTGATAAAAGTTAGTTTCAAGGCTTCACTGAACTTCATTCTTATCTTTAATAAAATGCACACTGAAAATTAAAGTACAAATATTTCACGGCTGTATGGGGGAAGTAAGGGGAACTATTTCACTTACTTTTATGTTAATTCCACATTTTCCCTGATCTTCAGAGCCCTCCCCACTATTCATTATTACTAGTAGAAAAAAACAAATCACACTATCAATCTCACACCATTTTCCATGCAGAAAATTGAACGTTAAGCCTTGAATGCTAAGAGTGTCAGAAGTTTCTGCAAGTTCTGATAATTTATTTTTCACCATTGTTCTACATTCATATATCCCACATTTTCCTAGTTATTCACAACCCTCCCCACTACTGCTTTCTCTAATATCATAAAATAAACTGCAATGCTCAAATTACTTGTTCCTAGGTCAGTATTCTTGGATAAGGATTGTCATATATTTCACATCTGCGGTTTTACAAAAAAAATGTTAAAACCAATCCATGAAATCTAAGTTACTGTAATATCATTTAACTGAATGCTTAAAGTGGAGCAGAGTTCTAACAACTGTAGTTAATGTATAGATATAATTTCCAAAACTACATTGGCTTTAAACTACTCAGTAACACACCACTTCGGCCAAGTATTCCATAATTAGCTAACGAGCCACATACAAAATTATTAGTTCCTGGCCAACATACAATTATCAGAAAACATTATTAACAGCTTAAATAAAGCTTTAAGCTTAAGTAACCTTTCTGTAATCAACCCATTCAATACAGATGGGAAGTCATCATATCATTTCATAAAATTTTTAAGATACAACTCCACAATCAGGATTTTCTATTGTATTATATAACAATCTCCCAAATACCATTCATCTTTGTGGATGTCTAGTTCGTTCAGTGTCCTTCACTGTGGCTGTCTATTTTTTTCCCAGTATCCTATCGTCTTATTGCTGTCTAGTTCCTTCAGTATCCTACCTTATAACTGTCTAGTTCCTACAGGACCTGACCTCGAGGCCACATCCACTTGTCCTACACCTCATCTGCATCCCAACACTTGGCTAGTCGTCGCCCTTTTAAATATCATCAACACCTTACGTCCTCATCAAATAACTCCAAATAAAGATCTACTCATAAGTTTTTACTAACTTATTCTTCCAGCGTGACGCTCGGGGGAGATACTTAGATATTACCGCGAATTTTGCCGACAGAAATAGCGACTGTAGCATGTGTGTGTCAGGGTGCCATCAGGTCCACACACACACAACCACAACACAAGACTGTCAAGTTTCAATGGGATACAAACCATGGCTTCCTCACACATTCACCTGGATCAGGATCTTCACCATCATGATAAATTACTTTATTACATTTTGTTGTGAGTCTGAAGGGTTGTTAACTGTGTTTAGTAGTGTATTTCTGTTTTAGTTCATTCTGAGATGACACTATACAACACTCAGAGAGATGCATTACCACAACAGGTGCCACAAATAAGGAAGGTGTAAAACATGAGAGGCATACATATTAATATACTTAGACAACTTAAACAGAAAACAATTCATTCCATAGTGGTAGGATTTGACGAGGTCACACTAGTTTCACTTACAACATAAGGGAGACAAATGGAAGGAAGGTGAGAAGGGTGTTTACTTACAGTAACTTTATCATTCATAAACTATCTAAAACAGAGGCTGCAGATTGAAATGCAAAGTATATACATAATAAATTTTCAATACTTTACTGCATGCATTCTAGTAGTACATGAAATGATAACAATCATTACAAGAGCATGGCAATCTTAAGGAAAATCATCAACATTATTTGTCAATAATTTTGCTTATCTCTATCAATGTTTACTTATAGAATGTACAACAGTATTGTGTTCATGTGTTCTATAATGACCATCGTGTCCTTTTTAATGTGTCTTCTCAGCCATTTGGTTGCTTTACCCCAATGAAAAGCTTATCATTATCATTTTCAATCAACAAACATAATATAATATTCTTCCAATCTGTCACTAACACCAACCACATTATTCAGTCGTCTCTTATCTGAAGCCAACACACAAATATGCTGGAGTCAAACATAGGTCAGACTCCTGGGTGCGGCAGGCGGGCCTCAGTCAATCCGGCTGTTCATCCTTCCCTGGGCATCAGTCAATAAAATAGACACTACCAGGTTTAGGCTGGGATATATATATA
>JAUTXX010247851.1:0-14438 GCA_032273605.1 Panulirus laevicauda | reverse complement strand
CTCTCTCTCTCTCTCTCTCTCTCTCTCTCTCTCTCTCTCTCTCTCTCTCTCTCTCTCTCTCTCTCTCTCTCACTAGCTTGGTTCTTAGATTATGCCTAATTGGACCGAACATCGTCACACACTTTTGTCTATTTATAATGGATTTAATTTAAAATAGTTATCCTAATAAGACACCTTTACCAGTGAGCTAGTGGGGCCTAAGTTGAAGATGCGGTCGCATCAGTGGAAATAATAGTCCACAGCCCCTGATCAATGGAGTTGTGACCCACGGAACTGACCTCAGTCACTCAATAAATTTCCTCGAGGGTCAGAGGGGCGACCACCTGATCGTCATCCGTCACCACAATCACCTTGTATCATCCAGTGCTGTACAGGTACAATAATGGTCCTAAACTTCCTACTGTGAATGATATGAACGATCCATGAACGATTGTGTACATAAACAAGCTTGGTTTTCCTCTAGTTATGTTTATATCAACTTTTATGTTACCACTATGTTTACCACTAAATGTTCACCATTAAATACACAATACATGTCAACACATCATTACTGCAGTTCAACAAGTATGTAACTATACACCACTTATGTCCATCATTAAATGAATGATATATGTCGACACAATACTACTGCTATTCAACCAGTATATGATATTACATCGCTTAATGTTCACCATTATATACATGATGTATGTAAACACAATACTAATTGATTTCAACCAATATGTAAATTTACATCAGGTAATGTTCAACTAATTCCAATAAAATGCATAATGTATAATTCATAGAATCTCTTTTTAAAACTTCCTGTAATATATATGCTGACTTAACTCACGTGCTTATCCAAAGCGTAGAGAAACCAGCCCTCCCTTGATCCTGAATTCTTTGCGATTAATCAACTAGTTACAATTGTGATCCACCAATTATGTATTTTCAACCTAATGGCTACCTGAATTCAGTAGAGATCTTTATTCATTGTTTATCTATTACACACATACACACACACACACACACACACACACACACACACACACACACACACACACACCTACATGCAGTATAACGGTTAGCGTTACTGACCGTGAGTCAGCACAAGCCATCTGGGGTCAAGTCCACGTGGGTTCGAATCCTGGACGCGGCAGTCGGCCCACGGCCATTCCCAGCTGTTCATTATCCCGACAGAATTGGTCGATAAATGAGTACCTGGCTTCGGCTGAGTTGGATATGAGTGCATACATAGGAGTAAATATATGGTGCATGTAGAAGGCTAAAATACAAAGGATCATGAGTGTAAAATCCTTTCCTCGTAACGCTCAAATAGCTACCAGACATAGTAATCTCAAATAATATTCACAAACACACACACACACACACACACACACACACACACACACACACACACATTCAACCACACACACGCATACAAAAGTACACACAGGCATGCAAAAGTACACACACTCACATATTCACACACACTCATACATACTCACCTATGGATGTTCCGAAAAGAAGCAGTCACTGTGAAACACAAGTAACACGTTGACAGAAGAACAGTCAGGTAAGAGAAATGACCCGAGTTAAAGTAGTAAACAAACGGGGGAGTGAGAATGATTCTGAAAGGTAGAAGGGAAGGCAATATTGCTGGACACAGGATGAGATTACGGTTAAGCCTCATATCTGACGGTGTCTCTGTTGCCATTAGACACAAACTGATAGGGTAGATTTGTAACAGATGATGAAACTGTAAATGATAAGAGACGGACGTACAATGAGTCAAAGCGAATGAAAAAATGAGCCGGTGCAGCTGGAACATTTGGCTAAATGGTTCCCTCTACCAAAGAAATTCTTTTCCAAAATAGAAATAAGGAACGTTGCTTTGCATTTTGATCTGCATAAGTCATGGTAGAATATTTGCTGCTATAATGTTAATGTTGGGATGATCTGGAACAGAGAGGAAGATCAAGAATGTTACGCTGCACCAAACAGACTTTCATCTCGATAATGATATTGCTTGAGGTCTTGCTGGAGTCATACAATAGATGACAGATATACAATTCTGTTTTCTGGCGTGAGATACGAAAACTAATTTGCTATCATTGCAGTCAGTGTTGTGGCCACGGTTTTTTGTCGCAGCAGAGTACATTATTGGCCCCACTGCATAATTCACACCCTATACATTTATCTAATCATATATCTTATATTCTTATTGTTACGTGAAGAATCAAAACATACGAAATTTTATATAGTCTTCTGATACATTTCATTCTTAGCCATGAACCCATCTCAGGTTGTTGGATTCCCAAAATTTCATATTTTTCATTTCTCTTTCATGGTGAACGAGAACTTTGTTTGTACAAGATTTCCCTGAAGTCTGGCTCCATAGGGTAAAATAAGCATTTTACTGTTAACTTATCATTTGATGTACATGCTACTAAAAGCCAGGCACACATCAATTGTTGAACGAATGTTTGCTTCAAACATTTTTATCAGATGGAAACACTGACCTGAGAGCTTGCATATAAAATGTTCTTTGCTAAGTAATTGAAACACGTTCCGCTGGTATTCTCCTGAAACATATGTTCATGCTAGGACCACCTTCTTTTGACTGGTATATTGATCAGGATATTTTGTTCCCGGAAATTATTAAGAATTGACATTAGAAATGTGTTGGTTAACATTCGAGAAAGAACATAATGTCTATTTCATTTAGGATTTAGATTTTTAGGTAGTCCCGTGATTCTCGTCGACTGATTAACAGGAAGGCATTGCGTTTCGAAAGGTATAACATTAAAAAGATTTCAAAGGATACTTCATAGTGTATGCCTGAGTGATGAGGTCTTTGAGTCGCTTGTGTAGCATGGCAGAGACTTGAAGATAACTTTCGCCATCCTCGTCCGTTGTCGGGAGCCATACTTTAACCTACAA
Organism: Panulirus laevicauda; assembly: GCA_032273605.1. NCBI lineage: Eukaryota > Metazoa > Arthropoda > Malacostraca > Decapoda > Palinuridae > Panulirus > Panulirus laevicauda. The sequence goes on along the minus strand of JAUTXX010247851.1, from coordinate 11,516 downwards.
CATAACCTAGGTCAAAAGTTGATGCGTCTAAGCCAAATACTCAGGATATTACATACAGTTGTTTTCTAGCAGCTAATGAATTAAATGGCTCAAGACCCAAAACTTTGAATTGATTTCGTCGCGAATTAGGCATTGTGTGGTAAGATTTACTCTGGAGCTAAAATTGACTCGTAGGTTGAAGAAAATATCACCTTTTGTCATATGAAGTAATATAGATATTTCTGTCATATTCTTTCAGACAGTATGTTCTACCATTCTTATTATACACTGAACAACTGTGGCGCACTGCATGCAATACGAGTGCTTCATGGAGCGCCTTCCTTGTTTTGCTAATATATCATTAAGTAGTATACTCTGGGTACAGTGATGGCCAAGACACTCCATATGTGTAAAACACGGATATCATGATAATGTTTCGTGTACAATTTTCTGAAGTGATGGAACATGAAAATAATAGAAACAATACTTAGAAATATTCACTAAATGTAAATACTAAAGATGGAAGTTTTAGACATCAAGTATAGATAAAATGCAGCTGTAGAAGTTCCTCGCAACATGACTTATGATGGTCGAAGAAACTTGGATCTGCGTTATGCTTGATTAACTGAACATTCTCCCCTTTAAGGATATTGCCATAAGATGGCAGAGTCATTGATGAAGACACACACACAGACGCACACACATACACACACACACACACACACATACACACACACACACACACACACACACACACACACACACACACACACACACACACACACACACACACACACACACACATACACTTATGTATGCATGCACACACACCAGTAACAGAGAGGGACGTAAACCCATCACGTCAGCCACGTCTGAACACATCTTATTATCTCCTATCTTTGCTCTCTTTTTTCCTCCTCCTACACCCCTTTTATTCTTTTCTCTTTTGCTACCTAATCTCCTCCAGTGTCTCTTTCACCACAGACAACACGGTCTTCACCACCATCTACACCATCTATGCCATCACAACCACAGTCAGCACGGTGGTCACCACCGCCATCACCATCTGCACCATCATCACTATCACCACAACTATCATTGCAGTATATCCATACCTTTCATTCTTTTCTCTCACAGCCTCGTATGAAGAAAGCACTGCTACAGTAACTTCCCCTTAGTTAATAGACTTTTAGTGGACGTCAGGATATTGGTTGTCTGTTCCATTTTTCGTCGCAGCAGCCATGTAAGTGCTTCAGGTAGGTGCCATATTGCTTCGGACCATAAATGACTCCCTTTCTTCCTTTTGCACTCAAAGTTCACTTGCACGTTGTTCTCTCGCTGTAAATCAAATGCCATGCTGAGGTTAAAAAAAAGAAAAAGATGAAGCGGAAACGAATGAGATTTTTTCTTTTTTTTGAAAGCGATGCAAATTTCAGTGAGCTGATATTGTCTGCTTTAGTATCCAGGGTGATGATGCACATACCCTTAAGTATATCAAAACACCAAAAACCCTTAAGACCACACTTGATATGAGATGCTAAGATGTGAGATAACAATGAAGGAAAGGATAGTTGGCCACAGTTGTGGAGGCCGGCTGAGGATGTAACGGAGTCAAAAGATATGGGAAAGCAAATCTTGCTCTCGAATCAATTTAATTAGCAAAATAAATACAAATACAGCTTCAGTGAATAAATGTGGGAAATTGATACTCTTTGTTACTGTCAACTTGTGTTTATTGGAATGGCCTTAAAATTTCTTTTTAACTTTCATCTACATCTAGTCAGTGAGATTAGATACGAATCTACTTCTTTTAAAGATCTTTATATCAGGCATCGTTGCCATCAGTATCTTATAGACGAGAAATGAGTCCAAGAGAGATTGCCCAAATCTTTACACGATATTCAGAAAGAATCCGTTTTTAAATGATTGCTTTGAGCTTTACAGCCCTATTGTAGATGGGGACAAACGGGTTATGGTATTGATGAATAAGAAAAAAGGGATGAAATTTAATATTACCAAACTCTTTTGATGTGATTTTATTCAGCCAATTTGACAATCAAGAATCATTATATAAAGTCTTATTTGCTTCTCTTCTTTAATTACTGTTTCATAGGCTTTTACTGATAAATTATAATTAGAAATGTGTGATTAGTCAACGAGAATGGATGTATGACTAATGTCATTATGGTACAGACAACATGCTACATATAACACAAGTATATAGCTAACATTAAAGTTTGTGCAATCACAGGCAAATATAGTAGGCTTATGGTAGGGACTCAATTTGTTCCATAGGTGTAACTAAGAAATATATCAAATTTGTTACGTGTAGCTTTCTTATGGAAGTTATCAGTCTACTTACGCTTTTCAGCTTTGTGTCTCTCATATATAAAATTTCTATGGTTCGCCACATATGGCTAGTTAAATCACGAGAGAATCACAGACTCTGCATTAGAGGAGATATCAGCTCATTCTTAAACAGCTTAATTACGATAGTGAGACACTTGAGCCAGTATAGTGGTACGTCTTTTCTTTAAGATGGCATAGCCTTTGAGATTACCTATAATGCTTTAGCTATTGGCCAAGCCATCGTACCCAAGAGTCGCACCATTGTCTTCAAGGCTCATTCCATCCTGCCTAAGGTTAGCTCTAGGGGTTAAAAGACTGGAAGGAGATTATCTATCATGAAGACCTTCGTAATATTGCTGTAACTAAGGTTGTTGGTTTAAACTTTAACTCTCAGACTCACCAGCACTGCTGTTGGCTCGTACCAAGTTTGTATAGTCTCACTGCATTCATTTAAAGTACCATTAAGATTCCGATTTTGATGGCACATGCAAAATGCAAAAACTTTATATGAAGAGACGGAGTAAGATAGAAAATTGATTCTTTGAGTTGAATTGAGGATAAGATCAGCATTGTATGCTACAGTTACCAGGGACACTCAGGAGTGATATTGCATTAACCAATACACACGCACCAGTATTTTCGCTCGTTTTCTAGCTATTGCTTGAGATACAAAGGTGTGTGATACCACTATGATTATTTACCCTGCTTCTAGATGAGGTTGTGAGGAAGGTAAATACGATGATTTGGGAAAGAAGAGTCTTCTTCAGTCATTTGGGTGTGGGGAGGCCTAGGAAGTGAGTCAATTACTTTTCGCAGATGACACAGCTGTGGTGGGAGACTCATGGAGAAAACTGCAGAAACTGATGTCTGAGTTTGGGATAGTGTGTGAAAGGAGGCAGGTGAGCTAGTGTGAATAGTGCAAAACAATATGTTTAAGCAGGGGAGAGAGAAAATTCAATCTGAGTGTGAGTTTGAATGAAGAGATCCCAGAGGAAGTGTTTTTCTTTATCTTTTTCCTTTAGATAACCAGGATTGAATATGTCGGCGGACGGAATATTTGAACTGAAGTGAACCATGGGTTAGGTTAGGGGCTAATGTCCTGGGTGCCATTAGTAGCATGTGGATGGAGATGTTATTGTCTGTAAGTGGAAAAATGGGTGTGTTTGATCACTTAATTACTCCGAAGGAGCTCCATGGATGCGAGGCAAAGCCCAATTTGAATAAGTACGGTTGATGGTGGATATGTAGGAAATCTAATGCTTAAAGATAATAAGTGGTGTGAGGACAGTTGCTGGATTAAGAAATGAGAAAAGATGGAGGTCTTATATTAACAAAATGTAGCTGAGAGAGCTGATGTGAGTGTGCTGAAGTGGTTTGGACATGTGGAGAAGATGAGTAAGGAGAAATTGACTCAGAGGGTTTACGTGTCTAAATTGGAACTTTATCGATTGTTTTATAAAAATCAACTGTTTCACTTTCAATCGTTTATACTGAGACGCTAAGCTAATACGACGATAATTTCCGGCCAGTTGTTTGATATCTTTTTTTAAAGATCGGTGATACATTGGCAGATTTGTATTCTCATAGAAAATTTTTTGTTGCAATGTCTTACTGAAAAGGGCAATCAATGGCTTAACTATCTAATCTTTCATCCCTCTCACTGTCCCCGGATAGAATTTATGAGGGCCTCCCGTTTTAGTTACTTTTACCATTTAACGCTGATAGTATAACTTCATCTTTTCGGTCAATTTGTTGGAAAAAGTTTTCCCATCTTAGCAATGGAACTGAATCCGGGACATGACTTGTGTCTCCAGTTGTAAATAAAGATAAAAGAAAAATCTTTGCTATGGCTTCGTTGGCTCTAGCCAAGTCAGCTTTTTCCGTAATCAATGGACTAATTCATTGAGTAAATCCTCTCTAACTTCTAACGTAACTATAGATTTATTTACGTTATTTTCTGCTATTTTCAGCAATATTCATTTCATACTGAAGTTTATCTTGAGTCATAAGTCTCCTAGTGCCTCTCCGCAACTTTACGTAATGTGTTCTGTCATGATGGTTGTTGGCTTCTCTGAGTTCTGGTGTACTACATTATTAGACGAAGAGCACTTCTTTATGTTGTCGCTCCAACAATTCGGTCTCGTTTTACATGAATGCCGTCTACTACGCATTGACACATATGCCCCCCACCACCACTTTGAAAATTTTACTGAAGGTTTTCTAAACTAGGTTAATATGGTTTTCGTTCAAAATACTATCCCATATATGTCTTTCAAGAGCAATGCAAAGATATTTGATATTTTTAAGTCCAAAATCTGATTTTTTTCAACTTTCATGTTGACCAACGTTACAGGCGATGTTAGAAGTTAGCTCGAAAGAAATTTGCCGGTGTTCATTTGTACCAAACTTTCTTCAGGATGAACATCATCAACTAGATCCTCATTTACAGATTGAACAAAGTCTCATGCGTCCTCGTAGTGAATGGGATTATCACCCAATTGTGTTAAGCCACTACCAAAAAAGTTTAGGTAGAAGCCACACCAAGTGGCACTGGAAAGGGATTCTCTTTACTAAGAAACCGGTGTGGTAAATCTCCTGGCGTGATCAAATCCTGATAACTGAAGATAATTGATCTAACTTCATCTATTATTACTTCTCTATAGTTTCCATCACTGACATCGACAAACGCTGAAGTCTCAAAATGATTTTTCACGTGCATGCGAGAAACAATGAAATTATACGTCTCATCAAGTAAAACGGTGCCATGCGTTTATTTTGACAACATGGTTAGATATGTCTGAATCTCAGTTAACATGAAAGAAGATATAGATTATTTATATTTTTCATACAAATTCTTCGAAGAATAGAAATACCAACAATATCATCTTTATCTTTTTGTGTAAAATGCATCTCTATTGTCAGACAGAAATTCGCTCACAGAAGAGTAACAAGTTGACAAATAGAAGAAACTGCATGGTAAAACCGTACTCTTCTCGAATGTGATGAAGAGGAATACTTTAATGTGTACCTTGTCCCACACGTGACAGTGTTGGACTTTTTAAGACCAACAAGAGTCGCCATCAAATAGGAATCACTGAAGGCATTTAATGTCGAAACGGCAGGGGAGTGGGAGATGGATGTGGGTTGGGTATCTGTTTTACTTCATTCTTTATTTTTTATATATATCTTTTAAAGTTTATGCATACTTGTACTAGGATTACGATATAATGCTAATACTAGGATTATAATATACTGCTAGTGATCGAATTAAGATCTAATGCCGTAGGAATATTTTCTTAAGTGTTCAGGTGATTAAAGGCGCGGAATAGTCAGCGCAAAGACTGAGGAGAAACGTTATCACTGAGTGAATAGTGAGAGAAGAAAGAGAGTAAATTGAAAAGACAGAGTCCTGGTGGATATCGCTGTCGGTAGGATAAGAGAGGTAACTCCTTCCATCAGCCATGGCTGCAATGGATCAGCGAGAGAGAATGCTATGCATTACGGAGCAAGAAGAAGCACATAATCTACAGGAAGGTAGATCAGAAAGCAAAGACTTATGCCACACTCTCAAGCACCATGATGTCGAGAGCCAAATCTAACGTTTCTCTAAAAACCTAAGAAAAGGGAACCAGAAGCGGGTTATATAGGAGCACATATGAAATACAAATAAAAGAAAACACGTTGGTTCATGTCTAGGTTATCTGTTTATAAATTGCTTCTGTTTGTATTTACAATCTTTGGAGATAGGGTTAAGGTGAATATTTAACGGCAACTAGTTCCAGTGTTAAAGACAGCTATTTGCAAGGAAGCCTTTTCCCACATCAGTTTTATATCTTTTAGCTTCAGGTTTTATTTGTCGTTGGATTCATCCAGAATTTGAAAAACTATATTAGATCATTGCGAAGTTTACAGTTCTTAAGGGGAAAGAGATCTGATGTTCTTTCTTAGCCTCTTTTAGAATGGCAGAGATGGAGTCAGTCTTGACGTCCGTCTTAGTGCCTGCTCCATTTTTTCTGTATCCTTTTAGCAGTCTGGGAACCTCGGGTTGACTACATATTCAAGGTGTGATCCTATACAGCATGGAAAGAAAAGAGTCAGATTTGTTTCCAATGCTTTGTAGTCGATGTTCCCATCTATGAAACCTGGCACATGAGCCTTTTATTGGTCAAGACCATCTAGAATTTTCTTACCGTCTTTTATTGATATAAGTGGCTCTAAAGCTCACTTCCCACTATCTCATTAGTGATAGGGCCATGGTGTTTGCCAATGAGAAAAAAAAATTTGATATGTTATTCAGTTCATCACTCATCCTTAAATCTCCCTCAACTCTTTTTCCTCCTTAATATCTAGATCAGATTAGCTGCTCTTTAAATGACAATCAGTTTCTGACAGATTTATGGAAAAGTTTTGGATTTTTACCTGCCTATCCATGATACCCTTTCCATAATTTCCTTGCTCCTCCTTTCTTATTCTGCCATACTCTTTTCTTGCTCTCTTACATAAGCTGTCTGGCTGCAGCATCGCCTATATCTCGCCAATGCGCATCTCTTCCCTCTTTCTTAACCTTCTCTTTGTATTTTAGGCCACAGGTACACATGTTTCCACTCCATTTCAAACTTCACTGGACCTTTCACAACAGTTACTAGCTACTGAACTCCATTTCTCAGTTTACGTTACCATGGAAACTGTTACGTTCTGTCTAATGTCCATGATTATATTTTCTCAAGTCTTGTCTCATCTCTGCTCTTTTAGCTTCATTATATACCGCATGATTAAACTTAAGCATTACACGATCACTTTTCCCAAGTAGTGTATCATATATGATGTTTTCCAGATCCATGCTACTCTTTTGAAGATCTAGTCATATCTATGTCTTGATTATAACCACAAATGTTTCGTCTTTCCCTCATCACAGAGATTGCATCTGGTAACTGTATTACCTCTAGTAACCCTTTAATGAGCGTTTCTTGTTTCTTTCCTCTTTAGTGCATGTTCTTCATCCAGTCCAAAAATAATCAAATGATTGCGTCTGCAGAGTTTCTGATTAACTAATCTTTCCAATCTAGCTGCCACCCACCTTACAGCAAAGTCCATCAGTTTTGGTTTATCAGACTGGCGCCTCTGGCTTTCTCTGTAACCTTCATTTTTTCTAATAGGCACTAATTGTGTGTGCTCTGCATGTTTCTGAAATTTTCATCCACCTGGACATAGATTTTGTCATTGCTTTGTCCCTAACAGTACAAATAATTCTATCTGCAGTTTCAATCAGTTCCTTACCTCACATTTTCAGTCAACATGCTGAGTGTGTTGCTCAGCCTCAAAAAACTGCACCTTCTTCCCACTATTTTCAGAAATATCTCTACTCAGTGCTATGGGCGTTTCCTCTTATTCAACAGCCTCTAGGACATCTAGAATAGTCCCTTCTGACCACTCCTGTTCTTAAAACCTTCTTCCTTTACCCCTTTGGCTACATGCTTTATCAACCCCCTCAGCTGATACCAGTCTGGACTGATGATCATTCATTTTTTTTTCTAATTCCCTAAGTTCTTTTATTTCATGATTCCTCGCATGATATCTAAATCTATTTTTGAGTTCCATTACCTTCACCTCTAATTGCATTGTTTCTTTAGGATTTTTGCCAAAGTCTCCAAACTTTTCTTATCTAATGTTACTTGTTTTACCTCTTGCTCTTGCTTCATTTTTGGTGAATCTTGGCACAATTGCCAGGTCCTGATACTCTCTCTTCCTGGCTAATATCAAACTGGAAACAAGTGTAAGATGAATAATGTGTCATAAACAGATATAACCTGACTGCCTTTAGCGTTCTGGACCAAATACCCTACTTGTTTTTATTTTCCTCTTATCTTCTTGGCTCAGGCAGTTTCATGGTCTCAAAATGCTGTTCTATAATAGTAAGACTAACAGTGATAAAGTTAGTACATAAATAGGTTACACTTTGCATTAAACTTTGTTCATTGTTTCCGGGCCAGCCATAAACAATAATTGCTTCTTGGATGATCTTTATATGCTAGGCACTTCAAAAAATTTTGCTTTTTTGGAAGTAACAATACTATGGGCATTCGAACTAGAAAGTGATGTCTTTCAACTTTCGCTGTTATAATCTTAGACACTGAACTCTCTGAATTATCATTCAATCTCTATATCATTCTGGCGCCCCTTCAAACATCCATTCCTCCCTCCACCCCCCCTCTCTACCTAGTTAGCACATGTTAGGCATGCGGGAATGATGACCCTCCAAGAACTTGAGTAGCCTTCACTGAATCCAGGGAGCACATCCGCGTGTGCGTGTGTAAACTATCTCACCACTATATCCTCAGGACAGAGTCTGGCATATTTTGAATGACATCCAGTGAATGAAAACCGTTACCCCACTCTGACTGGATAAAGCTCCCGATCTTGGACCACGTCTTCTGTGATCAATAAGACCCCCATCCCGTCACTGGCGACCTTTCATGCTAATTGAAGCCAAGAGGGATCTCACTAATCGCAAGAAGCGTTGTCCTCGAAACGCAGCTTTTGTCCAGCTAAATTGGTGTAACGTCTTGGTTCACTGTTTATCACTCTATGATCTTATTATGCTCTGTGTGATATAATGCGTTAGTAATGCGTTGGCAATCAGACTTCCGAATCAACCATTGTAGGAGAACAGATTTTGGTAACTCATTTTTCATATACTTCTGAAGACTCTTAAAAGTGACCTGAGCTTGTAAGCCTTCAGGACTTATTCGATGATTGTCAACACAGCGTATTAAGGCTACTAAACTAGAAGTGATAGACGTATCAAGTGGAGTTATTTTCAGTGTACCATATCATTGGATCATATAGAAGTGCTGTTTGATTATTGCTTTCAGAAAATGAGATCTAAATGTGATATTTCATCTAGAAAGATAAGTGATATTTTGCAGGTACCTGTTGATAATAGTGATTGGTCGAAATATGCCAACCTTGATTTTGTTTGTGATGACATATATTGCAATCTCCACCGTAGTGATATGAACCCATGCGGGTTCGAACCCGGGCTGGCTGGAGCTAACTTATGATCACTAAAGCTAACCACAACACAACGGAAACCCGAGTGTGTCTGCTTTTCTTTGGCGTTCAAAACATGCAATAACTCAAGAAAAAAGAATTCTCGTTCCAAGTATCTATTCTTAATTCTGACTTTCCAGAAGTGATTGTGGTATAAGTAAGACATGTTTACTGGTATGAAAGTGATGTTAACTATAAGGCTCCAGTTCTCATGCTACTAAACTCTGTATCTAAGCAGTGAAAAAATAGATACCGAACGGACCAAAAGAAGGAGAATGATATAATTACCATTGCTTCTACTTGAATGTTGGCACCAGTAAAGTAAATTACTATAGATTTCTAAGACGCTTGAGTACTAACATAATGAAATATCTGGCAACAGATATTCCAATCACTTGAAAGCTACTCAACATTAGAAATAACGTGGAATTTGAGTCTATCCAAGGCTTAGAATTAGTCACTTGGTTATTTGCTAAATACCTTTCTCTCCATTAGCAAATGGAAAGCATTTTCTTCCAGAGTCTATTGTTAAATTATTGAATAATAGAAAAGTAAGAGTTTACTGTGGGATTTCTTTTGAGCGTAGTACAAATAACTAAAACAGACAAAAAAATACTTCAATTGTTTTTCTTTGTTTCCCAGCCACCTGGTCATCATCGAAAATTTACGAGCATCTTAGACAAGAAACAAATGCTTTTATTTTACACGTATAAACTTCTCAGGAAAGTTTTAACACAACAGGAAAGGAGGAGAAAAACATCCTTTTTTTAGTCTTTGTATTTTTACGTCCACCAACTTTTTTATAAAAAAGAGTTTTGTGGTATTCACTCCCTTGGCTTTGATTATACTATGAAAGGAGAGCGAAGTAACATGAGGTGAAGGGTTGGAGCACTTCATGAAGATCATGGTAATGAGGATGAAGGAGGTGGTGGAGATGATATTAATGGTGGCACTGATGACGATGGAGGATAGGCGAAACTATGACCTACCGAGATAGATGGTGATGATGGTGTGTTGGCTAACCTGATGACTAGGAAGCCCCAGCTTGATGTCCATCGAGGTGAAGACTGAAAGAAGTCTATCTGTTGATCTCATGCTTAACTATCTTATAACGATAGATATATGTCTACCTCTCTGTCCATATCTTTATAGCTTCCAAAATAGGACACAAATAATCATAACAATGCGTCTGTATCTTTGTCAACATATCAAAAAGTAGAAGTAATAGGTTTACCTTCTTTACTTTCTCTGTTAATGCATCAAAAAATGTCAGAATCTCCCTTTCGATCTCCTTAATTAGTTCATGATCTCCATTTCTCATTAACTCAGACCAGAGCGACTCAAGAGGATTCTATATTACAGACGATTCATGTATCTACACGATCAGGAAGCGAACATTTAAAGAGATGTTTGTCCACAAACCTGTGTTTATAGTCATTCACTTCCCCAAAGACACTCTAACGGTAAAGTTAGACTTTCGTCTTAATTTACCATGTATTCTTCATGAAAAGAGATTCGGGCAGTACATAATTTGAATTACATTTCCCTTCCCTTCATATATATCACTTCCTATAGCTCTTCAGTAGCTTTCGCAGCAAATCTATTCACTTTTCATTAGTTTTCTCAAATATTTCCTGGATTTCCTCATTCCTCATTTCCTCATTTCGTAATCACCACCATCATACCTCTCACGTATACTCTTAAAATCTGTGGTTTTATCCCATGATTGCGCGTGTACCTGAAGTCTGCCTTCATGATGTTAATATTCTCCTTAGATCTTTATCACCAAGTATCTTTTGATTCATATCAAAGATCTGAAAATCATCGAAGAAATTAAAGATTACATAAAGCGTTATTGATAACTTTAGTGTGACAATGGCAAGAAAAATGGAAAGAGATAGTTCTCTTTGACCGCGAGTGTTTTCTCTCCAAATATCAGCTGGTGGGCTTAGGCAGAGAGACATGACGTCATACTGGGGAGACTCCGTTAGCCGCCTAGGACCGGGAGCACGAGGCTGGGGAGAGGTAATACACAAGGGGATGGCTGCAGATGTAAAGAAAAAAGGAAAGAGAGAGAGAGAGAGAGAGAGAGAGAGAGAGAGAGAGAGAGAGAGAGAGAGAGAGAGAGAGAGAGAGAG